>JAPEIX020109072.1:0-16866 GCA_026122405.2 Zoanthus sansibaricus
TAAGGCATCAAAGTATTTTAAGTGCTATCACTCTCTTTGTTTTTTCAGTATTTGTTTACACGATTGGTCAATATCCTGATCATTTGCTCCACTAACCAATGGAACGTACCGACCAGTTTAAAAAACTGTACTACTTCGCAAGTTCATATTCTTTTCCTGAATCGTGCATGAGCTTAGCGTGAGGTTAAACAAACATTCATTATCTCTACTTAGAGCAAGCAAAAAAATTAATTGTGCAACTATGTTAGAAATCAGAAATAATAACTCTTTAGCTAAACTTTTTTTAAATTGCTAAGGAGATGCCATGGTCATTAAATGTCCGAATTACGCATAATATCTGATTAATGTTTTGTCAGGAAATGTTCAGGTTGACAAACTGTTTACTAATCTGTCCGGCATAGCTTAATGGACAAGCAAAACAAGATAACTCTAAAATTACTCTGCTATATTATTACCATGTTTAACAAGCTAAGCAGAAGTTGTTATTTTGCTAACTTTAAACATAAACATGTAATTAAGTCACTTCTCAAGACTTTTCTGTTTGTTTCATCAATGCTGAACTTTGGTTTTCTGCAATAAAAACATTTGAAAACCCACCACATAAAATATGCAACCATTGCATTTGATAACTTACAGGCCCACGAATATGCTAAACGCTCAGTTTTACTTCAATGCAAAGTAATAGTCAGGTAGCGTGCTAGTTTTTACTTTTCAGTAGCAGTTCTCACTCAGATGATTTTCATGGACTACGTATACAGTTGACTCATGCATTGTGTTTCATTACTTGATATCTTTAGTTTTAGGGCGGAGAATTTAGCATATCGTCAGCTTTCAATCAGACTATTCTTATCATTATCTGGAATGATACCATGCAAACAGAAACCTCGGGTGGTTAGTGCGGTGCAGTCAGCCAGACGGAGATCTCCTGCTAGGCCAACTGCAGGACAGCTGTACTTAGGATTTTGTAAAAAGTCTTTATTGGACATCATATTTAGCTTATTTCAAAATGACCGCTAATTATATCGGATGTAGGTGACTTAACAGATTGTGTGTGGTAATTGCCGGAGTAATTACCCTGTAAATTCCCGTTTTCACACAAAATATGATTGCTACCCCAATTAAAGTAGTTGATATGGCAGAGTAAAGTTTTTAAACAACCATTTCTTATACATATAGCATACAAACTGAAAACTTAACCAAGAGATAATTTTCATTATATTATGTCAGGTATCTGTAATGTTTATCAAAAAACATTTTTATAAACCTGCCGGTTGAGAGAAAATGTCGTGTATTGGAAGGGGAACGTGTCTAACAGTATAGTCTGTCTTAAGAATTCCCACGCCTATTTGGTCTTCAAATTACCTGACCGAGCCTATGAAACAAACTCTTATTTGTTAGCAATCACCTTTCCGTGGTGCAAAAGCTTTAATATTTGACTACACGAAGTATAACAGTTTTCCGTGATAATGATGAGAGAATTTTTTTCATGGCCCCACTCAGGCAAAGCTTCGTATCTTACGTCGTAATGATGAGCGATATAGAACTATTTGGGAAATGGGATCTTGGTTGCTTTCTCAGGCTGTAAGCTTGGTATAGTGGTAGTTAAACTTAGCAGAATTGACCTCAGAACCACAAAGTCGGAAAAACTATGGTATTTTTTTAAATTTTTGCCGGAGTTCATTGTTTAGAAATTTTAAGAAATAAGTAATAAATACTGAAGTTTCCAACTGAGCTAAGGTAAATGTTTATTTGTTTTACAAATTATTAAGGTTAGAACAGAAAGGTTTTCAGCGAACTACATCATCTTAAATGTTGTAACCAACTGTATTAACGTAAATGTTGTTACGAACAGTACTTCGATTTTATTCATTAACCATTACATTAGAAACAAACACGTGTCGATCTCTGTTCCTATTTGTCCAGGACATACAGAATTAATGGCCAATTAATAGAGTTTCCTCAACCTTTTCAAAAACAAAACAAAAACAAAGCAGAACGCCAATCGTTTCTGCTCTCGAAGACAAACAAAATGAATGGTTATTTTATAGGGCTTGTCATCTGGTTCAAATGCTGGAGTGAATACCACCAATCGTTTCTGCTCTTCATGATAAACAAAATGAATGGTCACTTTATAGGGTTTCATTAACTGGTTCACAAGTTAGAATGATTAACATTAATCATTTCTACTCTTCAAGATAAACAAAATGACTGGTCACTTTATAGGGTTTCACCAACTGGTTCAAAAGTTAGAGAAAATAACACCAAGCGTTTTACTCTTCAAGAGGGAAAAAAAGTAAATGGCCACTTTATAGCCTTAATGATCACTAGCTAAATATGTTAAACTTTTATTTAAATGAAGATAGTTTAAATTTTACCATTACGGAGTCTTAAGATATCAAAGGAATGAAATTGACCTACAAGAGTATATTTATAGGCATCTGTACCAATTTACAATGTTACTTCTGTTTTTTGAAACGCGATTAATTAAATAAGCGGAGTTTCTTTTCTCATACTAAACTGAAACTGTGTTGTACATTATTGCTGTGTTACAAATGTTCTCCGTCAATTCTCTTCAACTAAGGGATAACTATAGATGGTTGAAATGGTTTGAACGGCAACCAGTTATGAGTAGGAGCGATATGTTCGCTTAAGCTTGGCACAGCAGTTGGAAATGGAGGAATATTTGAATACGATAGCCGATTACAATGTGGAGTCTGTAATTGGGGATTGAATATCAACCCTTGTGAATAAAAGGCCGCTGGAGAGGGCACATGAACAGCAGAGAATGGAACATTCCTATTATTCGTCAGTGGATGATCTAATCTTGGTTGGAAAATTGCCTTCCTAGAGTCGAATCCACTTTCTGTGTTGCAGAGTCTTGGTTCCATCGGTTTTTGCCACGTTAACCTCTTTCTAAACTTTGCTCTTCTGTTCTTGAACCATACCTGAAGATGCGTGTTCATTAAATAGTTTAGTTACAAGAATCACACTGAAAAATTAATAATACATTTGGCATTAGCAGCCTTACAAGGAGCTTTAACAAGGTTGCCCTTTAAAAACTGTCAAAAGAACTTTCATTGATAAAAAGTGTCAAATAAGTAAGCGCCCTTCACAAATCTTTTAGATTTGTATGTTCTCAGTAATATGTCGTAAATATGGCATAGACGCTTAAAGTTTTCGAAACAAACTAGTTTTGAAAAGTTTGTCATGCAAGAATTTTAAATTACTATAGGAAGAAATCAAATCAACAGAGATATTTTTCTGTATTCAGAACGTAGCAAAACAAATATATCGTGCATGATTTGGTTTAGGCTTCGGTTCATTTATGAAAAAATATAACTTTCGGGGTAATTC
This sequence comes from Zoanthus sansibaricus, assembly GCA_026122405.2. Taxonomy (NCBI): domain Eukaryota; kingdom Metazoa; phylum Cnidaria; class Anthozoa; order Zoantharia; family Zoanthidae; genus Zoanthus; species Zoanthus sansibaricus. The sequence continues at coordinate 3,355 of JAPEIX020109072.1, forward strand.
ATGTTCTAAACCATAGTAACAATTTTCATTACCTACTTTAAAAAGTAGTGCTATAAAACAAGAATTTTGAAGCAAAACACAAGAGATTTAGTCAGATTATCCTGCTGAGATGATACTTAGGGCCTTTACAGACAAGTGGTTATAGCTATCGATAGCCATTGAATATCAATGGCAATAAACTGAGGGTATTCATTCACAATTTAAACTTTTTTCAGAAGACAAAAAAATATGTGTATGCTATCCTATATAAGGGAAAAATAATGTTATCGTCTACCGCTGGAAACGATGGTTATTGTCTGTCGATAACTACAATGCCTCGATTGTGACCGCTGTCCGTATCTTACCTGTATTTTGGCCTCCGGTATGTTTGTCGAAGAAGCTAATCTTTCTCTCATCACAACATCTGGGTAATGCGATTTAGCAAAACTACTCTCGAGGACTCTTAATTGTTGGTGAGTGAAGGATGTGCGCGTGCGTCGGCTTTTCTGACTTGACGAACCTCCATAATGAGCATCCAGGATAATATCTTAAGCAAACAGTAAATGAAAGTCAGTTTATAGCAGTCTCTGTAGGAGGTTAGAAATACAACTGAAATACAAATCTTGTTGTATTCAGTTTCTTGTGCCATGAATGTATTTAAAAATCAGGGGTTTATTCGTTTATGATGTACGAAAAATAGTCTTTATATAATAAAATAGGGGGATTTGTACTTTAGTGAGAATGTAAGAAAACGCCTAAGTACATTAAGCATTTTTCATCATCGGCTCTTCTCATAAATCCCTATTACTAGTCTATGACTATGTAATAATGTTGATAAAACAGCTACAGGATATTTCATTCCTATGTTTCCGGCGTCAAGAGAGAAATATTTTCAAAATCAGCTTTAAGTCTTAGGCAAATACTAATGATTTATTGCGAACATTTTCAGTGCTTGAATAACTCAGTAAACAATGTCTGAATTATGTAACAGTATTTCAAAAGCCTCTACTTTTCTCGACAATTTAAAGATATAGAAAATAATAGCTCTCACTGAGGAACGATTAGAATTTGCTCTTAGATTTACGTATTTAAAAATAACTTCAAGTAAATTATAAAATGGTATTTCGTACATTTTGGTCTATTCTGTCTTTTAACAATAAGATGCAAATATGTCAAATTATATCAAATGGTGAAATGCAGGGTTCAGAAATTTATTTTCCGCTGGCTCTTTTTAAATTTTGCCTTTTAATCGAATAGGAAAAATCCTTCTGATTAGAAAAAAAATAATTTCTTTTAAACCCAAAAAGGGAGGACCGGAAAAGCATGATTTGACTGAACCGAGAACATTTTCATTTGTAAGTAAGGAAATTTTGAAACTAAAATGGCCCATTCATTCGCTTCTGTTCTAAACAAAGGGCTTTGTACAATCCTCAGCCTCATGGGCGCATCGCACTTTCTTTTAGAGCTTCTTTTCAATACATTTATTACAACAAAAAAACTATGAGTGAGAAAACGATAAAATTGGGAAATTTGTTTTAATGATTTGCTTTAAACTGTTTACAGGAACAACGGCATGCAAGAGAACGACTGTAAGATATTCTATAGTCACTAGAAACAATTAGGATTTGCTAAGATTAAAACTTTAAATCTATTAAGAAAGACTGCAAGCTATTTTACTTCAATTGCATCGCCTTTTGCGAAAATCGGAGTAATGCCAATAGATTAGCAAAGATGTATGGTTGAATCGCTCCTTGACATTGATGTTCGTGTTTTGGTTTTGTATTATGACATGAATCCAAAAAAAGGTTATTCCTAGTGCTTTTGACGTTGTATTTATGACCTAAAATTACCTTAATAAAGGCTAAATTAAATTAATAACATAAATTTATAAATAATAGCATATGTATATACATAGCCGAGACGAAAAACTTCTAAAAAATTGTATTGGAAGTGTTTTGAAATGTGCAATGTGAGAGGATCAACCTCACATTACAAATCTCATGTCAACCAAATACAAGCATACTATTGCAGCCATGCACTGAAAGTTTTGTGCATCTTCCTGTCTTTCTTTATTGATTGATTTTGAATTGAGCTTGGAGTTACTTAAGCTGAGTTACTTAAGCAGTTTGATAAATTACAGTCAGCGCCTGTGTTATTTGTCATCTAATCAGGAAGGAAACAACCGCAGTATAACCATTCGTTTAGATTAGGCTCATTCGTTGACGATTATTCGCTTTGGTCTGTGATGTAGCTCAGTGTTTCAGAAAACTTGTTGAATAGTTAGTAAAAAAACTAGTTATAAGCGCAGCACGTGGTTTAATTAAATCTAAGTTGAAAAGTTTGATCACGCTGACAAGGCTGAGGTTTCGAGCCTTAGCCCTTGCTCTGGGCCTTCCCTACAGCGGTAATCAGACTTTTCAGCCTACAGGGTTAATTAGCCCACGTATTTTAGAAAACGATATTATTTTGCTCATTTGTTTTGCAACGAAGTAAGTTTGAACAACTTACGAAGACTTGTTCATTTAAATGTAAGCCCTGGCTACCCAAATTCAATCTAGGATTCTGCATGCATTGCATGATGAGTCCCCCGTCAGTTTTTCTGGCTATGTCGCTCAATCTTTTCAGCATTGTTTTTCTGTTTAATATCGTTTTTTCTTAACTGCATTGCTATTCCAAAACTAACTGTTTTATCTTCATATTTTGTGGGAAATAGTTTAATGCTTTGTCGATTTACGAAATGGAAAAGAAACAAACAGCTTCAATTGTGTTTTGTTTTTAATTAACGCGAGATGCATCATTATTTGCAAACAAGCCAAAATATGCTGTAAACTGCTGTTAGACCCTTACATTCGTCTTTGGAAATATCGCACAACTCCAACAGCCAATTACCATTATTTATCACTGCCATTTCATGCACATGAGAAAAATGCTAAATCCTCGAATATATAGTGTTCGTACGAGTTCGCATTCGTGTTCACATGCAGCTCGTATATTTTAAACATACAGTTTTACATCACTGTAACCGTGCGTACCTTCAAAACATGAAAATTAAGAATATTCTAAAGGAACAAACTTGGCGGGTATTATGTGTTAATACCAATTAGCATGTTCATTGTGTTATAAACTACGATAATTGCCGAGGCTTTTGGTGATATATGAACCAATGCCACAACAGTAGAATTTCCGCACCCATGCACAGTTATACACGCAAAACATTTGTACGTGCTTTGTGTTCTCTCGTTGTATTGCTTAGAATGAGTGGAGAGTAAGAAAATTGTACTTAAGAATGAAGATTAAATATTTTAAAATTTGTTTGAAATCAAAATTATAAATGTTTGGCATTTTACACAGCTTACTCCCTTTTAACCTCGATGATAATGGCGGTGCCCGAAAGTGGTTCTACCATCAAAACACATCAACCTTAGTTCAGTTCTACATTGATAAAAATTCCATTTGCTATTCGCGCATAATGTACTAGTTGTTATTGATACAGCAACGGTTTTTCTTCATCATTGAGGGTAAAGATGATTTCTCACCTCAAAAGATGGAAAGCCTCAAACTAGAAATGTTCAAAAAAGCAACTTTCACAACCGAAAGTCAATCTATATATTTTATAGCCATGCGTGCGTTGAAAAGACATATACAAGTAACATGCACTAAATGCGTTTAAAATCCAAAAATTGTCATATTTTTGTTACTGAAAGCAAATTAACTTAAAAGTGGTACAAATTACTGCTACTAACCAATTTAAATTCCTCACCGCACTCGCCAACAAAGTATGTTCCCTGACAACAAGATCATGCCATTTTCTTTTCATTTTAACATATTGATGCTGATTTTGTGTTTAGAATGAGCTCGTACCTTTAAAACTCAAACTTGCAACGCTGCTATGTAAGTTATAATAGTTTACCGATGAGTGCAAGAGATTTTTTATTGGAAAGTGAGGTTTACTAAATTGAAAGATGTATTAAGAGGCATAAAGCATTTTTGAAATGTGTCAGGTTAAGTGGAATTGTAGTCAACAATAATGGTTTATTTACGGTCATTAAGTATTTGTTAATACGAACCTAAAATCTTTAAAATTGCTTAGGCAATTCGTTTTTTCAGTCTTTTTACACTATTTATTTTCTCCAACATTAAGCTTTTTTTCCACAAAGTTTAGCCAGTCGTGTTCTAATCAAAATGTTGGTATTTCAAACTGATCAAACTATAACAAGGTCAAGATGTGTTTGGCTGTGTGGAGTAGTAGTTAAAAACAGAATTAATAATTTTTGAAAAAAATATTTTCAAAGATAGAAGCTTTATATATTGGTGTTTTAGTGCACTCTTTAAACTAAAGTTACATGTTACGAAAGTTACGAAAACAATTCGATTTTGTAGAACTGTCATTTTAAAATTTCTTGATATACCATTGTTGAAAAAAAGAATGTACAATAAAATCTTGACATATTGTAGTTGAAGAAGGAAAGTACAATTTATTTTGAAATGAAACAGAAAAGCACGACAGTTATGATTTAGAATTTTTTGATATACTTTATAAAAGGAATATTCCTTGTTGAGGCGGGGGGAAGAATGCTTTCAACAATGAGCAGGAGTAGTATACTTAAAAAAAAGAAAACAAATGCTTAAAAAGGGGCCCAAATGCAATAATAAAAGGCGTGCCCTAATAGAACAAACCTGCCAGTCTTTCAGCCACTGTAAGAGCCCGACTTGTAACTTCACTTTCTTCTTGGCTCTTGGTTGAGTTTGGTTTTAGCAAGTTCTCAATAAGGAATGAAGATGACTTGGACGCCATGGTTGCTGACCGTTGTATAGCAAAATAAAGTCCAATAACTCTATGTTAAGTGTATCAGTCCCACCTTTTCCTCCTTTGAAAATATTTTCAGGAAATTCTGTTTCCCGAATCGGACGGATGTGTCGTTGTATGCTTAGGTGTGCGGTCCGCTTGCACTTTGATGGGATCGTATCCATCTGGAAATTGGATTTGCAGGATCTAAGATTTCAAAGATAATATTCGGCAAATTCGCTTTTCCACAGTGACCGAGGAATTCCTTTTATCAGTTCTCATAGCATGTCACAAACAGTCATGGGGTGAATAAACATTTCGAACTTGGGAGTAAATTCCAAATTTTCTGGTTAAAAATGTCTTGTATGACGCAACGTTGGAAATATATTGGCACATCGTAAAAGAGTGTTTAGAAAACCCCTTTGAGTTTATTCGCTCAACCTCAACATTTTAACACCTTCAAAGTCTGTGTTTGAACAACATTTCAACGTTTGTATTTGTAACCCTTTTTTAAAAAAGAGTAGTTTTCTGTAAAATGAAAACAGAGGACGTCTTCATATTTCTTTTCTCGGCTGAGTGTGCCGTGTTCTTATCACGAAGTATAAACATGCAATTCAAACATGCCAACAAATTCTCTTTAGAAAAAAAAGGAAACAATTTTTTTTTGTGCTAAATTAGAGTTCATATTAGTTGTAGTTTCCAAACATTTTAATGGGTGCTCAATGTAAGTCTTATGCAGTTCTTGTACCATTTTAAAGCGATGATGTCTTGAGGTCAAAAGGCCAGTAATTTTTCATAGCTTAATCGAAGAAAAGAAGGATTCTTTGATAACAGAAGTTGACAGCTCTCGTGATCAAATATCAGCAAAGACAGAGCTTTCCTTTCCTCTCGAGATTAGCAATAATAATAACTTCGCGTACTCAGTGTGTCCTACGTTTTTCGCCTTCTTACCTTAAACTGTTCTCGTCTGCAAACACAACTTGTGTGTCTAAAGATGCAAGGACCACATTACATCTCCTACGTATCCAAGTTCAAGTCATTTTCACGCGGTTATTAACTTAATTAAATTAGTGTCACTTTTGATGGATGGAACTTTAATTAGATATCGCTTTGACTTTATCAACCGACCCATACATCAGGCTTTTGTTCCTTAAAATTAATTAAATAATTCTTATTTAAAGCATTGATATCAAATTCTTCGGATACACACGAAGGAAGTTTTTGATAATGACATTAAATTACTTCTTAACATAACTTGAACTCATAGGGACAGACATGACACGTGAAGATTATGGACCACTACACCTGCACGTATGTTTACCTGTTTTTAAACGTTTTTAAGCCGTTTTTCAATACTGAATATTTGGGGTGTTTTTATCTAGTGATAATGAGGGAGATTAAAATTGCAGTTCCCTTTGGAACCGCGGCCGCCTTGTGAGTGTTACTGGAAAACACCAAAAGCAAGGAATGTTGTAAGGACTGCCTGACCTGCTTTTTTGCATAAACTGATAAAGCATAAAGTTTCAATAGTCTACATTCAAACATTTTTTGTTTCATTCCAGCTGTTAAGAAGTATATAATGATTGTAGAGTCGTATCCTAGCTTGTATTCTGATAATGCACTGTATAGGCTACAGCACTTCATTTTTGGGCATCGACTTTTGCAACTAATATTAAAACCGCTTCACTAAGTTACCTTAAAAGGAAAAAAAAGAATATAAGGAAATCATTTAGAGATGGTTTTCGATGTTCGAAATTCAAAAATAGAAAAAAGAAATTAAGTAAATTTGTAAGAAGTTGCTCATCATAAGAAGGCTTTATAGCTGCTGGTAAAGTATAAGAGCCTACCGATTTGAAGGTTACTACATATACTTGATAAAATCAATCTGGAAGACCAACAGAATTGGTGCAATTCAATACAAGATACTCTAAAGGCGAAATACATTACTTATAATGCAACAATGAGAATAAAAGATTCGTGCAATGAAATGGTTTTTTTTTTCATCCCCGCAGTTAGTAGAACGACCAGCATTTCAGGCGTAAGCCCTTCTTCAAAAAAACACTAAAAACATCAACTGATGAGTGTAGCGATTATTAAAATGTCAGTCTAACCATTATCTGTTTCAGTTACGCGTTAAAGCAATTCATGATATCACTTTTACTTGTTTCAAGAAAATAATGAAAGGTGCTTGCAGTACACAAGTAGCAGATCAGGCAACATCGAAGCTTGATTCAAAAACTGGAATTCCTGTTTCGTCAATTGATTCGATCAGACACAGTTTTGTAGGGAATAACTGACACTAAGGGAAATAGTATTGGTATCTTTATTTTAAGCAGTTTGTTTTTAAAGTCGGGAATGTTAACTTTTCTTCATATGAATTGTTCAATATAAAGCGAAGCAAAATTTTTCGTTTGAAGTTCGTTTGCTGACGTTAAATTGCACCTTCCCATGCAGAGTTAGAAGATCAAAATGATATTAGCGAAAGAACTCAACTTAAAATTAACCCAGTTAAAATATACCTTATACCAACAGCGCATGGGTCTGTACTTGATGAACTTACACAATTGAACGTTGTGATTCTGGTCAGTCTGTTTACCAACTTATTGTGAAGGCTCTTACTGAAAATATAGATAATATTAGAGTTGAGCAAATGAACAAAAGCAGTCAGCTACTGATGAAATTATTAATATAGATAATGTAACTGTTATGAGATTCTGTAGACATTTTTTTCATTGTTATAGATTTTTATACATAACAAAACAGAACTACAGCATTAAAAGAAAAAAATTATACTTTAGCAATGTTTCAGAATGTTGCATTTTTTATATCTATTTATTCTTAAGTGTAAATACTCGGAAAAAGGTTTCTGCACTTACTTTGATAATTGAGATAGTTGAGTAAAGGACATGATTCAGAAATAATTTTGTTTAATCTTTTATTACGTCACATATTGGTTTTCAGTCATTCTGTATAGTTTCTAAAATAACTTCATCCCTTTATAGATTACAAAAATGCTACAAGACAGGAAAATTGTCAGACCACGCTAAGTAGCACTTACATAACAGATTAACAGGTATGTAATGCATTTATTGTCTACGATTTTTTAATCTGCTACACGTACACTAGAGAATTTTAAAATCAAAAGGTTGAGTTTTCTCAAAACACTTGTCACGCAATGCTCCTCCCCGAAAGGCAAACGTTGCATGACGAGACATCAGACGGCTTTGCAGAATTGCATGATGGGTAATCACTAACAATATCAAGGTCATTTTACAAACTCATTTACGTGATAACAAAGAACGTTATAATCAATACCAGTCAAGAGTTTATTTTAATTGCAAAACAAGGACACTATTGCAATAACAAATGCTGTCAAAAATTATTTTGAACTAGTTATTTTGAAACGATTAGTTTAAAACAACTAATTGAAAAGAGAGCAATGGTACGAATTACCGGCCCAGTTCTGATCTCGTAAATAAACTTGAAGCAATAGCTTAAATATGGTTAACAATCAATAGAGGGTACGTGGATACATGTCTATTAGTTATTGCAGGTCGCTATATCTGGCAAACCTGATTGGTAATATACACTACATAGCGGAACTCGTCAAAGGCTGAGTAAATAATCTTGAGATGGGTATATTACTCGATTAAATAACAAAAGATTTCAAGATTAAACAATAAATAATCATTTTGAAATATGCGTGTTTAAGTTGAGTTTATGATAAATATATATCTTTGATAAGTTTTAAATGGCTTATAGCATCAATCTTTCTCGTAATGTCCTTGTAAAGTTCCAAAGGATGAACTACAATAATGCATGGCATGCCACGAGGGTCCTGCTAAACTAGTTTGTGTTGAACAGCATGGAAATGTACAGCCGATAAATGGAGAATTAGGTTGAACGATAGGTGATCTCTCTAGCGAACTGACTTGTTGAGATGATGCAATGCCTTGACAGGAGAGATTTGTGCTCCACTGGTATGCATTGAACGGGAGAAGTGAAGTCTCAAATGGGTTGATAATGTTAGGACTTCTGTCACCATCCTTTTCCTGTTTTCTGTACTTGGCTCGTCTGTTCTTGAACCATACCTAAGAACCACACAATAAACATTTGACTTGTTTTGATTTTTTCCCTGCGAGATATATCAAGGATAGTTATTCAGTATTGATAAAAGTCTAACATTGGTATTTTTTCGAACGGTATGACGAATAGTTACAACAGAACAAATTAAAAATGATTTAACTTGCCACATAAAAAGTTATACTAATCTTTGCATAGGTAATCATGGACTTCGAGTTCAATTGCCGAATTGGGAATTATTTGCAGGAGTGGATTTTTCAAAAAGTATCAAAATTGCACGGGGCCGCAGACCGAGTGCAATTACTCACGAGTGCAATTAAATCCACTTAGACTGAACGACAAAAAGTATGATTACTTATAAATAATATTAATGCAAAATTTACCTAGAAAACACAACGTACTCAGTCCCGAGTTCTCGCGCTCAAATCTCGTGTTGATTTTAACTAATTTACAGCAATTGGATATTCTTCAAACAAATTCCATAGTTACAAATTTTAGAAAAGATCAGTCGTTTTACAAATTCTTGTGTCGCTTTCTGTTGTAAATAGTGAAAAATGTACTTCAATCAAGACTCAAATGCGGCAAATTAAAATCAGTTTGAACTTTGTAATTTACCCCAATATTATACATGAAAATTGCACCACTCTCAACCAATGAAAATCGAGAAATGTTTACATGTAACTTGTTAACCTAAATAAAACAACTGAAAGCTTTTGTCTAGAATAGTAATTAACCAACGTGTTTGCTTCGGTACCAATTTCTAGCAAAGTCTAAGACGTCAGGATTTTTAATATGTACTGGATACGTAAATGGAGGAGACTTATTAACAAACAAAAATGTTTTTGATTCCATTTTTCATACAACATATTACCTAATGATGTCCGAAGTTGTTAAGTCGACTTTGTTGTAAATCTGGATGGATGGATGGATTGATGAAGTGATGGATGGATTAATGGATGGATGGATGGAATGGTGGATGGATGGATGGCTGTGTTGATGATAGTGGTAATAATGATGTTGATGATGGTTGTGTTGATGATAGAGATGATGACATAATGATGATGTGATGTCGATGATGATGATGATGGTAATTAATGATGTTGATGATGGTTGTGTTGATGATAGTGGTAATAATGATGTTGATGATGGTGGTGATGCTGATAGAAGTGATGATGATGTTGATGATAGTTGTGTTGATAATAGTGGTGATGATGGTTGTTGATGATAGTGGTGATGATGATGATAGTGATGATGATGGTAGTGTCGATGGTTAAAACGATAGTTCTAAGGATGGTGATTGTTTTTGTTGCTATATGATTATCATTACGTGAAGCAATTATCAACACCTTTTAGTTGAATGAACGTAAAAAAGTTTGATTTTCATGTTTCTAATTTTATTTTGCACAACTTTTATTTCACAGACCGCGGGTATCTGTTGAGCGAATGTCAGAGAGCGGAGTCAGTAGAGAAGGTTTTGTTGCGCTAGGAGCAGTGTTTGGCACATTCACTCTAGTTGTAGTCGCTCTTGTGGCTTTCCTAATTCACCGAGAAAGAACGGGACGTGCGTCGTTTTCACCAAGGGTGAGTAGGGAGCGAGGTTTTGCCTTGCTAGTTTTAAACCAGGGCTGGGTTGTTCAAAGGTGGAATAAATTAAACTCTGGGTTCAGCAAAATTCTTTAATCAATGCTTTTGTAAGGTGAAAATGAATATTTTCATAAATACAGCTCAGATTTTCCAAGAAAAAAATTGTTAAGCCCGAAATTACAGCGTACATCCGTCTCTGTAAGGCGGGAAGCAAGACAGTGGGTTAAAAATTTAACCCTGGGTTGGCGATAATCGGCTTTTGAACAGCTGGGCCCAAAATGGAGCATTAAACCATTTTGGCGGTTATTTGTAAACGGCATTTAATTGATTTCGAAACAAAAATCTGAAACGATTAAAATTCAGTCTTAACAGGATTTTGACTCGTAATTAACACCTACAAAATGAGTCAATTTCTTAAAAAATATTAATGGTATATCAAAACTTTTTATACACCTAAAAATGTTGTGTTAAGTTTTGTAACCAAAACGTTTTTATACATTTTAAAGTTTTTATTGGCAATTTCAATTTAAGTCAACTTCTGTTTGAAACTGGACAAGTTTGGTGGATTCGTGTATACCTTTTTAAGGTTAACTAACTTTAATCCAACGTATAGCTGTTCAACGTCTGTCCTTTACTTGCCGCTGATCTTTCTTTAGAAAAATTGTTTTTTTTTTGTATTGTCATCAATTATAATATCGAAGGTCTGCCAACACATAGAGAAGAACGCACCAAATAATAGTAGGTCAAAAGAAACTGAAGTTACCTTTCTGACTTTTCTGACTCAAAGTGTTTTTCCCACTGTAAAATGACTGTATAAGAAAAAATGGTACATGTAATGATAAAGGCCTACTTTTTCACATTACTCAACACTCTACACAAAAGTCTACAAGGGCTGCGGTTTAACGCCCTCGTAACAAGACACGAAGGTCTTGCTATTTGTAAATGGTGGATTATATTCAACACCTTCTCCTCAATAATTCTAAAAACCCAGTCAGGAATTAAAACGCCGAGCCTCCCGCCTAGATAACCAGACTGCAAAATGCTCTTCGGCGATCCTGTTTTTCAGTTTTTGTAATGGTGTAATATAACTTTATAATCATCATCTAAATTTTTTCTTAATCTTTTTTAGTCTTTAAATTTTATTGTTCGTCCTTTCATCAATTGTTGTCATTAGCTGCTTGTCTTATTTCCTGTGTAGGTGTTCAGACGGAGCCCTATAAATGAAAGTCCTCTCACTAACGGTGGAACTACTACAATGAATGGTTCAGCTAAAAGAAATACAAGCACGGAAAAAGTTGCCGTATAACGTTTGTTCAAGTTTAGGTGAGTGCGTTTTCGTTTTTGGTGCCTAGTGGCTTAGAAAAGCCGGCGCTTATGTCCGGTTTTTGTAATGTTAAGCGGATGAGAGTCTGACTCCCCCTGGACTGGACATAAACGCTCTTATTCCAAAACTAATCCCGGAGAAAAATAACACAGCACAAAATATGGTATGAGAATGAATTTGAAGCATCAATTTGACAGTTTCATTCGAAGATGGCATTGCTTAATAATTACTGTGCCGAGGCCGTATGCCGCTGGCCAGTCTGAGAACGCAGCGATATCGGCCGATGTTACATTTGTGTCTGTGAACCGCAGCCCAATAGTAACGTGGGCTCTGTCCATGTCGAGCGTCCATGCGATTACTTAGCGATAAGATCCGAGAGAATGGACTTCACAGATTTAATAATACTCTAAGCCAGGCACGGTGATAACCACGAAGTGGTTCTAATTATTGTTTATCGAAAAGGTATCGTTCTTTTATTTTTTCTTCAGAGATTTCTATTAAAACAATTAGAGCACTAGCTACAATTTCTATTGACACAGGCTTCGGCCCTCATTCTATCATACGATGGAAATTGCGAGGTCGTACTGTAAAAGTTTGTCAAATATTACTGCTTACTTTGACTTGCTCTGTAATTGAAATACGAATATTTTCTTCAGAGTTTGCGTTTGAGTTTTTTCAGCTTTTATTATCAAAGTCCTTTGTCTTCGTTTACTCTAATAACTAAAAAAAACCTTCTTGTTCTTGCAGGGTTTTGTAGATGCCGAAACAGATAGCTCCAGATCAAATCTGACTGTTTCTGCCAAGTTTATATTTATATGATTGCTTCAGTTATACCACGGGAAGATGTACAAAATAACTTTACGCAATCCCAAGTTGTAAATATGTAGAGAAAAAATATGCATTCTGAAACTTTTATGCTTGAAGAATAATAAATAATTTAAACTTGATTTTGTAAAGCAACATCAATTTATATTTTCATGGTTTGTTTCTTGTTAATGATCGTATAATAGTTAGTTTGAAAGCTGAAAGGAACATACAGTTTTGTGCTGACGTTGGAACATTACTATCCCGTTTGAAAGTAATTTGGTTCTGAATTATTACAAAACACAGTGTTGATAAATAAATAAAAAAGATTCACGTTCTAGTAGGTTGTCTTTCTACCTTTAAAAATGGAAATATTAAAACATTTAGTTATTAAACATTAATTCAACATCTCAGTTCTCCTGACATATTTCATACAAAATACACTGTTTTTATTAGAACAACTCTAGTTATATGAACAATGAGGCTCAGATTGGCCGAAAATTAAGAACAATTTAAAAACAAGTTCAGGCTGAGGTTTAAAAAAGTGAAAATGTTTCTAATTGAAACTTTACTGAATCTTGTAATTTACGTTCGAAATGTGCACAGTAAAAACACAGAAGTACCGTTTCACATTAATTTTATTATTATATCTACTGTTGTCCCAAATGATACTATTATACGACAGTAGGCAGTGATGAGTCTCTTCTTGTGTACACGAAGTACGCTTTATTTCTTGTCTTCTTCTCTCCTTTGCTCTCTAAGACTAACTAAAAACTACACTTTTTATACACTTTTTCCAGACTGTTTTCAGATATTATAATCAATTCTCTCATCGTATCGGTCTCTAATAATTAGCTGACTAGACAGGCTTAATTAACTTTTTCTATAACAGAATCAATAATTCAGCAGCTCAAAAACTCGAAAACTACGACCATAAACCTAAAGGCTATTG
>JAPEIX020109073.1:0-10047 GCA_026122405.2 Zoanthus sansibaricus
GAAACTGGTAATTTTTCGTTCAAAGTGCGGGAAAGTGCGGAAAAAGACAAATAGTGCGAAATAGTGCGGAAATTGGTTAATAGTGCGGAATCGCACTATCGCACTTTACCAGATGCCCTGTGTATTAAGATATAAAGTACTGTATTTGCTGATTTGCGATTTCTTTTCATAAAATTTCTGGAATTGGTTGTTCAAAGGCAGAGATAAAATTTATATAATTTAACCATAAGTCAAGGAAAAATTCCAGCATTGCTTGATCTTCTTTACGAAAAGGTTTATGGTTCTTGTGAGATACTCTCTCATATTTAACCCCAGGTTATAGTGATAATAACCTTTTGAGAAATTGGGCCCCACCTGGTTGCAGCTGTATATGTACAAAAATCCACACTGAAGAATAAGAATAAGACTTTTTACTTTAAACAGAATTATATTTTCATCAAACACATGGAGAATATTATTTTTAGGAATTATATATATAGCATTCATAATCTTTTTGATATTCCTTGACCTTCTAACCAGGTATATGAGTATCACAGACACCACGGTTTTTTCTGTATTCTGATAAGTCAGTGCTTTGAACTAGTGTGAGTATTGCCTTCTACAGTACTTACAGTACCAACATAATTTCACATTCTCTTCTTTCTAGAGTAGCTTGACTTTCTGCAGCTAAGCTGGTACTCTAACCATTTTTTTGACTATGTTTAAAGGAGAACTGAACCTTAAAATTGACTTTTCATCGTTTGAAAATTTAGGCATAGTATAGAACAATTATATGAAGTTTTTTTAAGCTGTTAGGCGAACAATTCAGAAAAATTTGATGTTTTGCAACAAATAGACAAAATTTGATCGGTGGCTCAATTTGTGATGTTAGCGGTTGTTTATGACGAAGGTTACGATATTAGGATTATTAAAACGAGGAAGAAACCTGTTACTGTGCAGCTTTTGGCTAGTATTAAAGAAAAAAACTTTGCAAGATCTAGCTAGATTGCCCAAAAAATATCAAAATTTCAAAGCGAACTGTCATATTTATGCTCTGAATATCGTAGCCTATGTACGTCATACCACACCGCTGACAAGACATTTGCGACCATAGTATAAAACTTTTCTTGAGAGCTTTCTTCTTTTCTATATTTAAATTTCCCAATGTTATTCGACTTTCTAATATACTACACAAATAGATTCAAATAAAAATAGGTTAGTTTTAGCATTCAGTTCTCCTTGAAAAGGTTTACCTTTCTTCTACATACATATACTTGTTAGGCATCTGAGTGTGGCCGAATCAGCGTTAAAGCTTTGGGAATATAAAATGGATTTATTCTTGGTGATCTAGAGGGCGAATTCACCATGAACGTGAACGTCCCCAGTTTTGCACTCCTGGGGTACGTCTGATGTGATATGAGTCGCCTTTACTGATGACCTCTGACATATCTTCTGTGATGTTTAACTTCCTAACTAGAGTTTATCCTTTTCCACTACCTTACTCCTGGTCTTTTTAGTCTACTTACTGGCCTTCTACCTTCCACTTCCAGCTCCATCACACTCCTAAAATATGCTGTTCTCATGCATCTCTACGTTTTAAATGACCATCTCAAACTCCCTTTTCCTTAATCTATATAAAATTATGTTTTAATGTTCACCACCCCATATCTTCTTCTGACCTCTTAATTAGAACAAATGTACAAATCACATTTGCCCTTCATTAAATAGACTTAATCTTTGATTTAACAGTAAGTATTTTTATATGAATTTTAATGCTTCTTTTTCGTTGCTATTGTTGATTTTTCACTGTTTAAAACGGTATTATTCAATTTGTATTACAAATAACCATAAATTATACTGTAGATTCATTCATAAATTACACGATAAAACACGTGTTGGATTGTTTGGAGAACTAGCTAAATTCTTTCTTTATTTGAATTGAAGGACAAATCCAAACATATTATTATAAAATGGTAAAAACCATGAGAATCTTCTTACCTGAAGATGAGCTTATGCTCAAAAAGGTTTGTTTTAGTAATTGTAAATACTTTTTAATACTTTTTACCTTTTTAATTTTAATACATACCAACGATAAAAAACTATGTTTTGTCGTCATCTCGGCGACATCATCAGGTAAGATGGCAAAACAAATCTAGACAAAATATATATTTATTGGTTTTGCCATCTTACCTGACGATGTCGTCGAGATGACGACGAAATGTAGTTTTTTTTATCTTTTGTATTTATAATTAAATAATTTTATCCTGACGAGTTATTAAAACAAAACAAAACAAACATGTTATCAGCAATTTTTCTGGATTTTCTATTTTGCTTTGCAGACAATTTGTTTTCGTTGTTCTTTTTACCACATTCCTGATTTTATGTGTTGATTACGATAAGCTGTTCAACTACCGGCATCCAACATTTGGAGAAGTTATTCATTTTCACAAAGTCAAACAGTAAGTTTGCCTTCATAATTTGAAATTATTTTTTTGTTTCATTTAGATATTGAAAAGGGATACGGAATATTTCATTGGTAAAATAGGCTAGGAATTATATTATGTCCATATATCCTGTTTTGAACGAGTACGGATTAAGAAAATTTAATCCGAAAAACCAACAGAATACGGAACATGTAAAGTTTAGATATTCCGCTTCTACCCCTGATGATGAAGTTTTCAGGTATGCCTCTGGCTGTGCAAACAATTTCTGAGGATCTGTTCACATGAGGCGAGATATTTCGGGGTGAACCGTTCACATTGTGGGAGAAAACTTTACCCCTAGAGCTACCCCTACCTTCCAGACCGAGATATCTCGCACACCCGAGTTGTTTCGG
Source organism: Zoanthus sansibaricus (assembly GCA_026122405.2). Taxonomy (NCBI): domain Eukaryota; kingdom Metazoa; phylum Cnidaria; class Anthozoa; order Zoantharia; family Zoanthidae; genus Zoanthus; species Zoanthus sansibaricus. The sequence continues at coordinate 2,816 of JAPEIX020109073.1, forward strand.
CTTCATGTGAACGGAATGGCTGGAACATAGAGATCCCTTAAAAAGTGCTATACGTGATGTAATGATTTAATTTTATACATTTTCCCCATTTATTCACATTTGAATTAATTCGCTTTGATCAGAAAAAATATTACTGAATATACAAGGCTAACAACCGGTACTATTTCACTATGAAAATTCTCATTAGCTAAAATGTGCTCGATACTAATCACCAGAAAATAAATTATGAAAAACTTAATTAAGTCGATAAAGTCTGAGTATGAGTATGTATAAAATAATGAACGCTATAAAATCCATTCTAAGTGATTGTGCTTACACGTTTTCCTTCATTTTGATTTTGCCTCATAGCATGGAAGCCGGAATTGTTGCTTGTTTAGTAATTGCCTTCATCTTTTGGCTAATAAGACTTGCACGAATCGTAATATACTTTTTCAAGTTACTGGAAATCAGAAGTTTTTACCGAAATGCATTGAAATTCAAAGAGGTAAGTGTACGGGTTTGTATAAGAAACCTTACGGTATTCATGTTTGAGAACTCTAAAAGAGAAATTTATATAATCAGCTAATCTTTCATTCATAACCAATACTGGACTCACCAATTGATTCTTTTGACTCTCTTTGGGTAAGAAATATCACTTGTTAGTATAAACCTACTAATGGTCTAACAAGAACCCTGGATTCTGAATGATTACTCTGCTAGAGGTCTATTTGTGATAGCCTATTAGTAGAGAAAAGATGGCGGATCAAAATAGTAATAATGAGCCCCGTTTTGCTATAATATCAGAGGATTTCGTCGATAATTTAATTTGTACATTATTTTTTGACCGATTAGTAGGTTTATACCAAAACAATTAGACCTCTCGGCCTCATGGACTACGAGTTTGAATATCCCATTCGGACTAAAGCCTCATAGGCTATCGTAGTCCATTCGTCTTCGAGGTCTAATTGTTAATTAGTATTTGCAAAGCAACTGATATCCATATTCACAAGCTCTAATTGGCTCTCGCAGCTCGCGATATCCAAGACTAGACAAGATGATTTTGAGGCGGAAGTTAAATGACAGGAAGCGCGCGTGCTAAAACTAGAAAACACAAAAAAGTCAACAAAATTTGGTATAAACGTATTTCGAGATACGTGTTAATAATTGTTCAATTCATGAATAACTTTTTCACTAGTAAAAAAATTCAAAGTGTCACAACTAAATTGCCGGCGTCGTGACACGAAGTTGTTTACAATTTCTTGTGTATCTGACTACCGACTTCAAGATACATAAATAACAACATTATTTCTTTCTTATAGAGTGTTTTCAACGGCAGATATATAATCCTAATGGTGATAATGTTGGTAATAATGTACGTGAAAAAATTTCTCGATTCTGATTGGTTGAGAGCAGTGCAGTTTTTTGTAAACACAGTGCAAAAAAGAGTTAATTCAGTGCAAAAATAGTTAATTCAGTGCAATTTACTAACAAAATGGTAAGAACGAATCAAATAATTTGTTTATGATTACGATTGCAACTGTGATCACGACTACAACTAAAGTAATGATTACGACTACAATTACGACTACCACGACAACAATTACGACTACTACGACTACTATTATGACTATTGCGACTACGACTATGATTAAAATTACGACTACTACGACTACGATTACAACTGCTACAAATACGATTACGACTATTACGATTACGACTACTACAACTACGATAACGACTACGATTACGACTATGATTACAACTACAATTACGATTACGTCTACAATTACTATTACGACAACAACTACGATTTGTGATTTTAATTAAGACTACGATCACGACTATGATTATGATTATTAAATGCGATTATTCATCACATAATATGCGTACATCACCAACAAACCGGAAATTACTCTGTAATTATTAAAAAAGGTAATCATACGACTTTTCGAGAATTTTTTTCATGTAGATTTTTAAAAGGTAATCATATGACTTTTCTCGTTCAGTTTGGAAATATTTTACACGTGTGTGTTTTTTAAAAAGTTCAAATTTCGATACTTTTTGAAAAACCCACTCGTGCAAATTATTTCCAAATTGAACTCGAAATCGTATGATTACCTATACTAAAAGTGTTTTAATCAAACACTTTGTTAGAGAAGAATAAAAATACAAACGTTTCCGAAGTTAGTCCTTCATAGTGAAGATGATTGTTGCTCTAATCAGACTTAATTCTTTCATATAGAGTGAGTTATCCAACTTACAATGGCAGGATGTGCAGACGAAACTAATTGAAATACAGAAAGTGCATCACATGTGTGTTCATAAACAAGAGTTAACAGAACTAGGTGAGAAGAAAAATATAATGTACTTTTTATTCTTCAAGTAGTTTTTTAATGATAACCTGCTTGCCGAGTAGGTAAAAGGACGTCTATTATGCGATCCGAAAATGTGTTTTTATTGCGATTTGCCGGGAGCATGAACCTCGCTAAGGCGGTTTTAAAAAAGGATCAAATCGATCTTCTAGGAAGACATATTTGCACCTGCGGTTTGAAATGGTTTTGATTTTACGATGTCTAATCTTCGTTTTGTGAGAATCTACCAACCATAAAATATTTAACAATTATTCCAAGAATGCGCGTTGGATATAGAATTATAAATAGCCAACGAGGCGCGTAGCCCCGAGTTGACTAAAATCATCTCATATCCTACAAGCACGAATGGAATAATTGTTTTATTAAATTCATGAGCTTTTCGAACCCTTCGATACTTGAAAATGACAACAAAATTTTATTCTGATGTTTTTCAGCCTGGCAACACTTTACACAGTTAGTTTCCATATATATGCTCATTCGGTATATGAGCTGATTGCCGAGATTGAGTGAACCAATCAGAACGCTAGAAACGCAGTATTCGAGGCTGAAAATTTAATAAATATCGGATACCCTTTTATATAAATTGTGTAATATTGCTTTTGAATCCGGATTGCACAAAAAAACTTAAGATGCTCAGACACCTAACACCTGACCTTTGAACGTGTGTCTTTTACTCTAATATCCCCAAACCCCTTCTCTACATAAAAATACGAGCGCTGCAATAGAAGGGTATTATATCCATATATTACTGCGTTCGAGGATGGAGAATGCTCTCTATATTGGGTGACCTTTGCAAAATATTATTTGGGGTTGAAAATGGACTCCACCATCTAAGAATTACCTTTTTCAACGCCATTTTGAATATATAAGTGATGCATATATAAGCACGTGGTGACCACGTTGTTTGACCCAATCGAAGCACAGTGTTTTTTGGCGTCATGCGCACGTAGCATTTGAAGTTTGCACGTGATGTGCCTGTGGTGCGCAAGATGGATTTGTGACGCAGTTGTAATTCGGAGTTTGTTGAAGTCGAAGAGAGTTTTGTTTGTGGTTGTGAAGCCGTTGTAATTCTGAGTTTGGTTTACAAAATTTATATGTTCAAATTACAATTTACATTTATTGTAACTAATTGTTTATTTTTCTAGTAAAATACCTTTGACCACTGTTGAACGCACTCTTAATCTTTGATTACTTCTAGTTATTACTTGTAATCTGGAGCTTTACAGTATATCTTGTATTTAAGAAATGATCCCATGTTGGTTAGCGTAGGGGAGGAGCATAATATAACGTACGAGGTGAATTTGAATTTTTCTCTAGCTTTTAAGGGTGTTCTCTAAACTTTCCACGAACATCCATAACGCGATAAATGCACAGCTAAGTCATTGATTTCTGACAAAAGAAATTTCTCTATCACACTTCAAAGTATTGCGTCTTAATGCTGTTTTCTATTGTTTTACACCATCCACAAATAAGTGTTTTAAGTAGTTTTTAATGGGAAAAAAACACAAGTAGTAAATTTAAATTTTTTCTCACAGTAACCAAGTTATTAAATGCACAATTCTTGTAAGACGGTTCATGATCGGGCCTAAATTAGTTTGATGGTCGGCATACGACATCCTTTGTAACAAATAATGCAAGCAAAAGATTGTTCTTCTGCGAGCGCATACACGCGCTCGTGAATACAAACGCTCGTGCATATATATGTTCATATTACTGATGCATGTTCACGTGATACAAAATGGTTACAGGAGTTTGCATTTTTGTCTTGTTTTGGTTCAGCTTTGATTTGAATGATTTCTTCCCATAAACGGACGAGGACAAGAACGGAATTTTAAGCGCACGGGCACTTTTTCAAGCAAACTCGTTGTGGAGAAAACAAGATTTCAACGAAAAGTCGTCCTCCTGACCAAGAGTTTGCTGGAAAATGCGTGCGCGCCGTGAAATCTCGTCCTTGTACTCGTACTCGTCCTCTGATCTAAAGATCTCTAATATTAATCACTGAAAAAGCAAACTATAATGAATAATCTAGGCGCGCAGGATTCCTGGGTAGACCAGGATCCCTTGCGCACCACGTCTCTGACTCAGTTAGCGACAGCAATAGTACCGTATCGGTAGACTGGTAATAATAACTTTAGCTCCTAACAGTATGAGATATTTTCGCTTATCTAATTAGAGTAACTTTGTTTTATCTGTTTTTTTTTTTTGTTTTTTTTTTCCATTTCCTGTTAATAACTGACAGTCTTCTCTCTTTCTATATCAGTAAACAACACTTAGTTGATAACACTTAGTTAACACACTTAGTTATCAGCTTTGTACCCTACCAGCGGCGATGACTTGATTAACTTAAACTGAAAATTTTTAGTGTGTTTTAGTTTTATAGATATTCATCATCGAATTTTTAGGTGGAAAAGGTCTATCACCTTTGAGAACCCTTTCTTTCGGATTATTTTCCAGCCTCGAAAAACCTGTATTTCATTTCATCCAAATCTCGTTTATTCGAGACTTAGAGGCAGAGCCATTCTCAAAGGAAGGCCCTTGGGGTCTTCACGCCGTTAACCTTGACACTTCACTTCAGTAATCTGCTTCGTTGCAAGCGTGTTGGTCCCTTATGGTATAGTGGTTAGCATGCTTGGGCAATATACCAATTTATTCAGATGAGTTTGTTAAAAAAAAATAAGAATAGAAAAAAATATCGCTACAGTTTATTTATTTACAATTGTTTTCTAGCCTCAAAAAACTGAAATTTCATTTTAACCCTTCGCTTCCTTAACGTTTTTCAGTTTCTCTGAGTGGATCTAACATTCGAAACGGCGCCAACTAAACATTTTAACTTAAAGCTATTTAAGTCACTAATAAGTTTTGGTGTTTGTTTTTTAACAGATATTCATCATCGAATTCTGAGGTGGAAGAACTATATGATTGCGATGCAAAACAAATCGGTGATTCCTTCAACCTATTATTTTCCATTTATTGGAAGACGGTGAGATACAAAAGTCTAATAGGAAATTTTATAACTGTGTTACTTAGTGTATATTGAGCGCTAAGCTCAATCTTTACGAGCCAGGTGGCACATGAAGCCGGCGCTTATCTCCGGTTTCTGTAGTGTTAAGCGAATGAGTCTTTGACTCCCCTTGGACGGGACACAAATCTATCGCAGGTTACCTCCCAGCAGACGCTGATACTCATTTACCTACACCGGAAGGATGGAAAGCTTAGTTAGCTTAGGCGGAAAAGAAGGTCACACAAATATTCAAGTATCGGCACAGAGCCGGGATCGAACTGGGGAACTCGTGGTTGGAAAGCAAAGATCTTACAACTGCATGCGCCGGCCATGGGGTTCCCTTGCATAAGTCATTCATTGGTCTCTGTATATGCAGGGCATTTTACCGGATGCAGGAATGAGATCGAAAATTATGCGGAAATAAGTCGACAGTTGCCCTATCAATGGTCGACCGAATCGGCAAGGAACAACCATTATCCGAATTTAAAACAAAACAATAAAGCTTGGATCGAGCTCGATTCTTCCATTTAAAGAGTTGCTTAAAGAACAACTCTCATACTGAGTTCAGTTTGTTGAGGGATAACTTGAACAGCAAACTGTTTTGTGTGGATCGAGTACCTTAGCGTTTGATCAAAGAGCAGTGCGCTTGGTTGCCCAGTTAGCAACTAGAGACTTTCCTATACATTTTCTAATCTATATCTAGGCCAGTGCTTACATTTAATTGGGAAGGAAGATAACAACTTGTGCATATTTTTAGATTACAGCCGAACCCTCCTTTTTTTGTTATGTTGGCGTGCATATATTTGAGATTCCAAAAATGTAGATTTTAGAGAGATCCGCTTATCCGTCTTAGTTTTATGAAAATTGTTACAAAAAGGACTAGTAAAACCTTCAGTAGGGCGCCATATTGGACTTTTATCGCTGGCTCAGAACATTTGTCTCTGCAGACGTCACAACGTCCAATCGAAAGATCATACTGTGTTTAGCTCTGGAAGTTTCAGGGAAGTAATGAAGTGGAAACGTTATTTTTATTTTCTGAAGCTATATCTGTTTAAAATTCACCTTCACAAAAGGCTTACAGTTCGTCAAAAAAAAAGAAAGCAGTTTTTTGACCAGTTGTGACGTCAGCGCTAACAATCTTATTAGATCGCGGGCACAAGGATGGCGTCTCTCTTAGTCAAGATCTAGCTTATTTATTTTTATTATTTGTTTCCAAGGACACGGATTAAAAAATCCGTATATAAAGATATTTCTTGAGTCCCAAACAAGTGTAGTTTAACATATCAAAACATGATTTTGGGCTCAGATTATTTTTACGTTTTAAGATAAAGTTTGAAAACGAAAAGATCATGTTTCTTTAAAGTGTTACTTTTTTTTGGTGTTAAAAACATTATCCTTATTCTGTCGTTGCTTTCGTTCAGAACCTTTCTAACACAAGGCATGAAGTACAATCTGAAAATGATCTTGTTCTGGGGCCCTGGTTCACCATTTCAAGATTACTGGAAACTAAAGGATGAGTACAAGAACAGTAGCAACAGGTAGCAATATATAGTCAAAGCTGTAATTAACACTTATTGACTGAGACCGAGGAAAGCAGTATGTTTTGTGGTCCCGAGACCGCCGATGTTTGCCGCGAGAAACATGGTCGTCGAGGGACCACAAAACATACTGCTTTCCTTAGGTTAAGTTCAATAAGTGTTTTGTTGTATACCAACTATCAAAGAAGAACAAAGAGCAGCTTTTAAATATTTTTTTATTAGCCAAACCTGTGTTTTGTGAACTTTGATATCACACCAAATTACGATTAACTTCCGGTTTTGTTGTTTACCGGTCCATAACATAATGTTGCCCGCTGAGCGCGTGGTTGCTGGGAAACAGCG
>JAPEIX020109103.1:0-10046 GCA_026122405.2 Zoanthus sansibaricus
AAACTGTTTTTAAAAAAACATAAATATGTAAAAACGTTTTTAAAATCTCAAAAGATATATCCAGTTTAAGTTTAGCTGTCCTCATATTTTCTGTGCAATTAAAACAACAGATATTTAGATTATTATCACGCTAATTTATCAAACATCTGGGGGAGAATTTAAAGCGATTGGCATAGTAGTAATTTTCCAAAAGAAATTTAGATTATCAAAATTTGTTTCTTCTTAAAAAAAACTTGAAATGAAAAAGTTCCACTATACACTAAACTGCATAGAAAACTTGGTCAAGATGTTAATTGTTCTTGATGTTGCGGGACGGATACATTAATACTAGCTTCTCAAAATTTCTCAGGATGCAGTGCAAGATTTCCGGACTGATTGTTTTAGAGAGTAAATAGTTTTGCAACGGCTGAATAAAGAATTTTTTAAATGGAATAATGCAAATTAGACACAGAACTAACCTTTACAGGTGAGGGATGACAAACTCTTTAAAACACGTTTGAAGTTCTACAAAACGCGTTATATTTTTAATAGATTTAATATTGCTCTAAGTTTTTAAAATCACATGTGGTTAATGCTCTTCGAACACATAAATTCCCAAATCAAATTACCCATTTCAATAAGTCACAGCTGGCGTGGCCTGAAGGCGTATGTAGCCACAACCTTCTTTCCAAGCCGCGATAGTGGTAAATTTCTTTTCTTACCATTGCTGAATTAATCAAAGACAATTTCTTTGTCATGACGAGCCAAACACAACTAAACACGCAAATTTACACCTAGATTAGGAGTGCCTAGTTTCACAACAACAGCAACTTTGGTAGCTTCTCGACCAAAAGAGGGCATCTTTTTAAAATTTTTATAACGCTGTTTCGTTCTGAATGATAATGAAGAACTACGGATGTTTTTCCCATTCAAGTTAACAAGAAACAAATATAGCGATCAAGGTGAAGTATCTCTCGCAAGGTCAAGATCCATGCAATTTAATTGCAAGTATGTTTTCCTTTAGTATAATTTACAAAACATATTGAAACTATTCACCTTCATTCTCTTTAATAACCGGCATATGACCAGATGGAATTCATCATTAACTTTAAAATTGCTTTGTATTAAAATCAAAATGTTCTAAATGATCGGCGGTTTATTTCAGAAAGGACCAAAATGCGAACTGTTTATGCATGAGAGGAGAAACTACATAAATATTCTAACACAAAAAGCTCACCAACATAGTTGTGTATGCCAAGGCCTAGGTTAACCTAGTTCGTAAGGTGCAAGTCTGTCGTGTGAGAGGTTCGGATTTGATATACCCGGCAGAACCATCTCTCAGACTCAGTGTCTAAAAATATTTGAGAAGGTGCTGTTTTTGCTCTAACATCTGCAAAAGGTTAGAACTTCACGTCTTCTCGGATAAAGATATAGAATACATTAAACCGCATAGTATCTCTTCTAAGGCCTATGCAGTTGTTTGGCGAAAGCCCACCGGCACAATAAACCAAGGAAAGTTATAACCGACAGTATGATCTTGTTTTCAACTCTTACAGAGGTGGATTGGAGATGTAAGTTTTAGGATTACAAAGATTTTTTCTGGAAAATCTGAACAATATCTTCAATAATTTTCTGCTTGAACTGTCAGTGCTTAACCCAGGGATAAAGTTAAGGCCTGCTTTGGTTAACAGTTAAGTAAGAGATTTTTGTGTATATGTGTGTCAGTCTATCTTGAGAAAGTTTTAAGTCCACTTAGAACGGTTAAGATATTGTCCTCAATCAGTTGGGGCTGGAGTATAGTAGAGTCAGAGATGGCTTGACAACTAAATGGCCGTTTTTATACTAGAGGACTCTTAATCCGTCTGGACGAACTTCGGGAAACTTTTGTAGTTCGTCTGGTTATTCGTCTCTAGTATAAACATGGGCCCAAAACGTATAATCCGTCTAGACGAAGTTTCTTTCGAAATTCGTCTTAAGCTGCGTATTACATAAGGCGCTTCGTCCAGACGGATGATACATCCCGTGCTCGTCTTTATAATAGCGACGAATAACTACAGAAACTGATTATACGTCCTCTATTATACTGAAAACGGCCAATAAAGTCATCATCATCATCTAATCATGTCACCATTCCAGTCCGGGTAGGGTAGGGTAGTAATACCAGCCAAACCCGGGCTAATTAATTATTAGAAATGAGATTTTCCATTCATCTGATTAGACACTTGAGAACTGCGCCTCTGGAAATTGTCTTCGACACTTGCGTGAAACTGCATCGCATTAACAAATCACCACATCCGAATTTTAAAGATGTCTACTGCTCAAGTCTCACAGTCATAGAAAAGTATTTCATTGATGAATTTTAACCTTGTATTTAAATCTAGTAGCCATGTCTTAATCATAAAAATATTCTTAAAAGCTTTGAGAACCGCCAATATTTCACGTACAAAACAGTTATAAATATGAAACTTATGTCGGCGAACGTGCCCTCGAGAAAAAGTTCAGGATGTCTGTCAATTTGATGCATGCCAATTTTTATTTGATTCCACCCACTTTCCATTCTTTGTGAACTCACTATGGTAAGGCTCTGACGTCCAAACATCCAACGTTTTATACATAACAATTATCTTAGCATCCTGTGACTGAAATTCAAAATATTTTTAAAAAGTGTAAATAGATATCAAAAGAGACATAACCAGAGTGCCTGCTGAGAAAATATAAAAACAAAACAGTTACTGTTCATCAGCAGGATACCAAAATTAAGTGCAATTCTACAATCGGTTTCAGCTCCATTAAGTTCTAACAATCACCAATTAATCAAACTGGGAGGCCGTTCTAAATGGAACTGACGTGCCCACACACATTAGGTCAGTTACGAATTAGGTCAGTTACGGCGAATCCTTATCAAAACTGTTTTAAAACATCATTAAGGAAGGAATATCATAAACCATTGTTTCAATCACATAACACATCGAAGTACATGATTTTTGAAAAGTCAAATCGAAATTCCAAAATAGGGCGGTTACAGCTACAACTACATACATGAAGTCTACTTTTTCCACTCGAACTTTTGCTCAAGAAATCACCAGTTATTATCTTTTAGAATGTATTTTTTGAAAGAATACTAAAAAAGAAAGAATGAAAAAACGCTTTTCCTTACAGGACTGTAGCATTTCTTCGCAATTTTAAATGCATTATGTTGTTTCCGTGGCCAAACTTATGGAAATTGAGTATTTTCACTCCACTGCATATTTTTTTAAACAAACAAAATGTGATCAACTGCTACAAGTTTGAAAAAGTTCAAATTAAAAAAAACATTGGCCCATAAAATTGACAACTACAAACATTACAAAAAATAACCACGTTCCTATAGGTTAAAACCAAACTAACCTTGGAATTAAAATCCAAAGAAACATTTCTCTCTCAGTCTTATTTTGTGAACTATACTTCTCAAATTTAACGGTCTAAAGTCTAAAAGTTTCAGATAATAATTAAAACCTAAAATAACTTTAAGAACTCTAGCTTAAAAATCTTGTTAAATTGAACAAGACTGCAAGGTCTTTGAAGAGTTTACAAGTTATTTTTCTCCGGAAAATTTGTAGCAGGGCGCAATATTTTGAAGCATTTGTCTATGCTTGTTATTCATAAGCAAATATTTGTCATTATTTTAGTTTTACTGCAGTTAACAAAGGAGAAAGAAAATGAAAACTATTCCCATGGCTATTAACAAGCCGACACAATTTTTGTGAAAATAAGTAATTTATAAAGCCGGCCTTCGGAGTCTCTTTTGAAACTCGGTTAATAAACGGCCAATTTTGTTTGCCGCCTTTAGGAATGCTTGATTAACAGGTTGTCTGGATTGTGTATATCATTTTGGGAATCTATTGTCCTTTCAGCAAGTTTGTTTAACAAATAGCTTGGGTAAATTTTCATGTTCGCTATTAACTTTCGGTGATGCCACAACAATCTAGCCTACAAAGAAAATTTCGCATTCAAATCTTGAGATCTTAATTCATTTTACAATGTTATAAGGTACTTTGTGAGGTAAAAAAACGTCTAAAATCAGATTCTTTGTAAAAACGGAAAAATCAATCCAGAGGTATTAAAACAGTCAAGATTAGGGTATCAGGTAAGTCACAATCGCTTTCAACAAGACAATAGGTGCGAAGTCGCACTTGTTAATTTATATTCCTATGACAAGTGCCGACTCCACTACGAACTCTTCGCTGATCAAAACGCCAACGTTAGCTGAAGAAAAGTTCAAAATCATAGTTTTCATAACCGTGGCCATAAGTTATTTTAAAAGAAAATCGTTTTCCCGGGGTTAAAGATGCTAAGGGTGTTTTATACTTATCAGCAGAAACCAACCCAACTATTATCAACACCTTAATCCATCCCCTGTTTACGTGTTTTTTCAACCGCTGATCTTAACACCTACTGCAAAAGCCGTACAGCTTTAATTAAACCGTGTTGCTTTGTAAAACATTTTTCCGCTTTTCCCTGTGGGTCTTTTTACAGTTTGCCGCAGATTGTTTGAAGCTAATTGCTGTAAAATGCTTAGGATTCTAGTAATGTGGCTCGCAAGACTGGGTTATCTATTTCTGAATGAAATTCTCTGCATGACCGTTAAATTACTTAATGAAAACTCTTGAAATAACTTGTTAAAATGAAACAAAATATGGCGTAATAGATTAATAAGATTTTTGTATGATATCAATATGTTGAAAAAGAAGTTTTGATCTGTTGAAAGCCAATTTACCACAGTCTCAAAATACAGCAAAGCCTCGTACGCAGTAAAATAACACTGGGTCTCCAAAGCAAAACAGAGTTATTTAATTGTGATTACTCTATTCAACTAAAATGTAATTTTTCATTAAGGGATTGATGTCCAAGTGTAAAGCATTTGAACACAGTACACATAATGTCGGTAATAAGTCTTTCACGAGGTCATAGAATTGAAAGTAACAAAGGCTGTATCTACAGCTTTTCGCAATTACAAAGCAATTTTTTCATTCAAACTTACAGATTGTTTCAGATACTGTAGTTTGTGTGTGCGTGGTTTTCATTTCATGATGTCTGGAAACAGATATCGACAATTCCGTTCATTTCGTCTTATTTTTGCTATCCTTTTGATGCTGTTACTTTCCGTAAATTATAATTACACTTACTGACAGAATTTTTTAATTTTCCGGAACACATAAACCTTAAACATATTGATAACACTAGAGCATTCAAAGTCGTATAAACAATGTAATTAAAAACGGATTTGCTGCATATAAACCATCATTTTACAAAACTTGGAGACGTGCGATAATAATTTGAGTCCAGTGAGTGGTGATCCTTTCCGTTCGAGTGAAATCAAGTTTTTTGTGGGAATCCTTTTCTGTTGCGTCACTGGGAAAGTCTTATCGCGTTTACCATCGACAGCGTGATATTTGTCTATCGGTGCCTCATATAATGAGTCTTATTATTGCTGATTGTATCGCGGCTACTTTCAGAATCATAATTTTTAGCAAAGCCAAAGACTTTGAGGAGAGCGGCATATTACGACACATTGAATTTCTCATTGAAAAGATATGCAAAGAAGCTCCTCTCAAATGGACGCCCATAAACATATTGCTTTCCACTAATGAAAACAACCTATTCAATTTAATAACTCTTATGTTAAGAATCATCGTTTTAATTTTGCTCGCACGTTTTTTCAGTTAATAAATAACAAAGAAACATTTAATTACCATGTTCTGTAAGGATTTAATTGGGGTGCATTGACTGAAGACGTAACAAAACCGCTGACTGCTCTCCCGAAGGTGACACAAATTTAATAAGAATACTGTCCGCATTATGGCGGAATTAGATATGTTTGACTGAAATAGTTCTGAACGACTTTACAATTTACTCGCTTCCGGACACTATGAATTTCAATTCATCTTTAACACTAGTGTTGTTTTGACAAGTATTTAGTCTCTATATTAATGGCTGATTTATTGGCAAAATAGAGTCAGTGAACTGTGGAGACAATCAACAACCAATCAGATTTCTAGCTAAAACCGTGTCTTTTTTTCTCATAACAGCCTCTTGTATCAGCTCACTTCAGTGTGTCGTGGCTTGTTAAGATAGCTGTTCAAGACAGGATCAGCTGCCGTCATCGGTTTTACCGACATTTTCAAGTGCATCTTGACCTATATCTATCCTTCTATCAATTGTTTGTTGTCCGAAGCCAAAATCAACGCTAATATAAGAGGCTTCAAATCGAACTGCTACAAACCGCAAGATTTGCTTCTCTGTACGTTGTCTTTACAACTGTCAGCACGCCAAGTGTTAACCCCCTCAACGTATAAACTGCACGACCGTCTGTAACGAAGTATGAATTTATCTCAATTGGCCACTCAGATTTTTCTGAGTTCATTGCTGGTTGGGTTGTGCATGAGTCGTCGAAAGTTCAGGTACGTGGATTGAATTGATCTTTTAGTCAGTGAGACATGTCATTTTTAAGTAACTTTTTTGTTCCTAAGTCTGCCGAGCTAAAAACAAAAGTGTAACAACAACCATATTTTGTTATTGTACTGTGTATTGGCGAGTGGCCTTTACATTCGAAAAAGAAAGTAAAACAATATATACTTGTTTAGCAATATTGAAAAAGTCAAGTACTATATTTAGACTCGAGTGCGTTTTTGTAGATCTATGACTTAAGGACACCCACACATTAATTGAGAAATAAGCTATTTTTTCCTTCTTTTAAGGCTTTCACGATCAGAATCTACAATATCTGGAGTAACACTGAGCTCAAATGAAGACGTAAAGAGATTTTGCTCCTTAATGTCATGGTTCAAGCCCCATCAGCGAGTACAGTGTTTGCAGAATCCTGTTTTGATGCCCAGTGTTCAAAGAGGAGTTGAAAACGCACTAAAAGAATGTCCGAAGCATTTCCGTGACCATCGATGGAACTGCACGGGTATAAGTTCAGCCAAAGTTTTCAGAAGATCAGGATTGATGGCCACAAGTAAGATGTTTCTTGTAAATGACTAACAGATCTTAATGTCATTTGAAGGATTAGTTGCGCTATAGTTTAGACAGCGGAAATTCTTGAATAAGGTATCATAACTTGCTCTAATTAAGTGAACTTAACTATCAAGAGAGAGATAATTTGAATGTGATCACCTCGTTTGGTTTTATAGAAAGGCAGCCGCTTAAGACATTAAAACGTATATAACAGCTATATGTCGATATATCAAATATCTCCGGTAAACTCGCGCGGTAATTGTCCATGTGGGAATCTACAAACAAACAAGCATTAACTCGAAACTTCCCAAAAGTTGAAGAGTTTATGACTTCTATCAGCGTGTCATAGCTTTCATTGAGTATACTTAAAAAGATATTTTTTGTTTTCGCATCTATGCCGCTAAAATACCACCCAAAGCGTCGAACAATTTTTTTTAAATTAAGATTTGGTTTCTATGGCCCTATCCTTAACTTTAGAGAATAGCTTTGTCTGTCGTGGAACCATGTTTATTCTGTGACTGAATGTCATGTCATAGAGTGATCTCTTTTCACACAGACGACCCATAGTTCAACCCACCAATTCGACCTTTCGTCAGACTTTCAAACGTGGTACTGGTTTTGCAGGAAGCCGACTGTTCACACATGGCGTTTTGCTTACGTCATTCAGAGAGGGAAATCTGACCAGCATTTTTTTTTCTGTACATTAAAATAAAAGTTTACTGAAACAATGATTGTTTGGTTGTTTTTTAAATCTCTCTTTCGTAACAACAACACAAAATTTAAACACAATGTCGGTCTCTAGATATGTTCTCATATATCATAACGGCTTAGTGATTTTTTTGTGTCTTCTGGTATTGTTAACAACCAATTATGGTTTTTGTTATATTCACTTCGCACAAAACTCTTTACTAAGAACTGTCGAGAGACAATGGCTTTATTGCCAAAGGCTGTCTGTTGCAGGTTATTGCTATTTTCAACTTATAATTGTTTTGAGAAAGAGCATTTCTGCATTAATTACTCGAATGTGAAAACACGAAAGTACTGCTGTTTTACCTTTGGAGTTTTGTAACCATGTTTGGTTCCACCGATATGATAACTACAGCTATTTCTCCTGTCTATCGCCGTTACTTCCGCGATATTCAAACCAATCTCGCAATAAAAACGAAAATAAATGTGACCAAGTATATTTGACTGGAACGTTAGGCATTTTTTCGTTACCTTCGGCAATAAACTATTTACAGGCAGGAAAAATTAAAAGCGACAGATAAAATTGGTTTTCCAAAGTTTATGAGCAATCATAGTTTCATTGGCTTTTCTTTCAAGTTTTATACTTGTCTTAACGTATATATAAACAACGCGCTTTTTATGATCAGCCGTCCAAATGATCGCTGACATGTTTTTGTTTGAAGTTGCTGGAAGCCAAAGTCCTGTAAGAGGTTGTGTTCATTAACAAGAAGATCGTTTGCTTCTGGTTTCGAACATACAATATAGGTAGCCCGTTTTGCTTTACAACGAACGCAGATTTTCAAACCGCAATTACAGTAATTTTATGGGGACGAGCAATCTTCAAACTTCAATATACTGTAAATGATTTTACACGAAAACGGTATAGTGTGAAACAATTGATTTTTTAAAAGGCCTCATGTGTTTCTTAATGATGAAAGTTTACACAAACAGAGAAAATGCTAAATTAATTAATGCTCCGGGCGAACAAGTTTGAGGTTTGCACGACGCACGCACCGCTCATTCAATATAAAAAATTTTTCCAAAAAACTAACTGGAAAAATCGATTTGTAAAACAATAACGTACAAGGTTTAAAGGAGTAAAATGTTGAAATTATGAACATTGTGCATAAGTTTAATTATAAAGTGTATTTTAAAACACCAAAGGGAGTCGCTATACCCCGGGGCTCTAGCTTTAGAAAGAATCATGCACCACCAAACAAAAAATCCGCGTTCATTGTTAATGTTATCGCCAAGCTCCATGAAAACCTGATATACTGAGCTATTTCTGTGAACAATTCCTATCAATAACTTGCGGTTTAAATTTAAGCCTAGCGCAATTTTTCTTTGAAAAGTTTTCCTTGACAAGTTTCCTTAATGAGGAAAAATTACTCGTGCAGAACATGCTTAACTAAACACATTTGGCCATTTAAAAGAAAGTTGTTTTATTTCTACACCAACTGTCCTACTGGCATCTTACCAATAGGCATATCGAAATCTAATTCATTGTCGTTTAAAAGCAATTCAAGTTTAACCGTTCGTCTTACATTTTTAAATATTACTTGAAAAATAACTAATGCATGCCGTAAATTTTTAAGTTATCCAACATTTATGTCTAAACTTTCCAAAAAAGTATTGTAACTGTCGGCTACTGTTCCAAACAATGACTCGCTCAATTGTTGACAAAAACCTACGTTTATCATAAATAATTGCAAATCTAGAAATAAAACGTTAAACATTTTTTTACGTATTTTTTTCTTATCAGATAGCCGTGAAAGCGCGTACACATTAGCTTTAACCGCGGCAGGAGTAACGCACGAGGTGACGCGAGGGTGCAGCCAAGGTAACTGGCGAGTGTGTGGATGTGACAAAAAAGTGCGAGGAAAAGTGGAGAAAACAAAAACTGAGAATGGTTTTGAATGGGGAGGCTGCAGCGACAATGTAAAGTTTGGCTACGATTTTGCTCGACGTTTTATGGATCCGCCAAGACCAAAAGATACTTCTGACACCAAGAAAATGCTGGCCTACACCCTTGCAGTGCATAGATTGGATTTGGGGATTTCTCAAAATGGTCAGGAAAATCCCAAACTGATGGTTTCAATACCAAGACAGTCCAACTTTGGATAATTTGGGGATACCTCTATGTTCGAAGGAAGTTTAGAAGTTCAGAAGTCAAACTTCCGACAATATGGAGAGATGAAAAGCAGAGCGGGGAAGAGGCAGAGAGAAGAGAAAGATTAGAAGAGAGAAAGAGTCAGAAGAAAGAAGATGCAGATGCGCGAAAAGGTAGGAAAGTCGCGAAACACTGTGTTTTTCCAATGATTTGTGGCTCCGGAGGGTCGAAAAGT
>JAPEIX020109184.1:0-10044 GCA_026122405.2 Zoanthus sansibaricus
ATTTCAGTGAGTTTAGCATCAAAACGAGTCTATCGGGTCAAGTTTCGTGTCAGACTGACCCGATAGACTCATTTTGATGCTAAACTCATTGAAATACCGCTGGTTTGTCGGAGTGGCGTGCTCAACTGTAATAAGAGCTATTGAAATGCCCTCAAGAGGTAACGCGTCTAATTGTGCATGATGGCGGTGAGTCTTTTGACATCATCAAAGTCCGTCAGCTTAACTGCAGCAAAGCTGTTTTTGATGCTCATACCATGATGTTTGAATGCCCAGTAATTGAGTGCCACTGTGTTTTCCAAAAACATTCCAAGGTTGAAGTTCATCTTGAGCTTGGCTGTCATAAAAATGTTTCTACGACTCCCTAAGGAGAGAGTGGGCAAACCGCTTCTCTAAAGTGGATGCTAATAACGCCCCAACTGTGCTCATACGTACGAGCGCCATCAGCGACTGTGATAAAACTAGTGATCTGTCATCTGACTTGAAGCAAGTGTGGGCCCTCTCTGTGGACACGTGGTTTCTCCACGTTTTACTGCTCGGGTTAGAGAGTATTTGAATGCAAAATTGGACATGGGGAAGAGAACAGGGTTAAAGACGGATCCCCGGCAGGTTTCAGCCGATATGAGAAATGCACATGATGAAAACAGTAACCACAGCTTTACCAGAGAAAAATGGTTGACAAAAGCTCAGATTAAAAACTATTTTTCTGGACTTGTGTCAACTAGACGAAAAAAGCAACTGAATTTTGATATGGACAATTGGACAGAACAGAAAGATGCAATTGTTGAGCTGGAAGAGAGAAGTAGGCAAGACCTCATCAGCACTGTAATGGACGAAATTGGCATCTCGCACCCAATTTGCTATGATACTTTCAATCTTTGCGACTGCTACAAGTCAAACAAGCTATCGAAGTTTAACCTAAAAATGTTGAAACAAATGTTAAAACATTATGATATTCCAATTTCACAAAAAGACAAGAAAGCTGATATACTGGAACACCTGTCTGCGTTCTTCCAAACCTGTCATTGCTGCAAGCGAAATTAACTTATATAAACTGTTTAATCAGCAACATTTAATGTTAATTTGACCTGAAAAAGTAAACAAAATAGAGTTAGTAGTTAGCCCAAACGCTTATGTTGATGTTTGAAACAATGTCAATGCAGACAAAAACATTTCAGCTATACATATCACACATCTTGGGGTAAAGAAGCGTGTGTATGATTGTGTTGCTTGTGTGTACATTGGTGTGCGTAGAGAGTAATGTATTTAAGGATACAAAAAATCATTAAGTTTACCAGTTTTAGCAAGATCATTGAGAAACTCGTAATAGAGAGCTTAGCATGATATGTATCGGTGACAACGTTCAAATAACAATAGAACGTGGAATACCAGTGTCGGGAGTTATAAATTGCAAGTAAGATGAAACACGTGAAACTGCGAAGGTAAAATTATATTTACACGTCATTTTCTCGTAAAGTAATATTAACAAAACAATCGGAAATCTCAAGCACTTTTTTATTGTAAGGAATACAAGTTTAGTCGATCATGTAAGTGCTAACTCATTTCTTATTTGGTTGTTTGCGCGCCATTTCAGACAACAAACAAGACTCATTACATAGGGCCCAAAACATCATCAACTTTTTACTGGTCTCGTTGAGGTTTTCGTTCGTTGTTTAATCCGGTATGTATCAAACGGGAATTGAGGAAGGCAGGGAAAGCAATCAGCTGTCTGATTTTAAAAACTTGGTTTCAACTAAAGCAAGTTAATCCAAAATCATTGCCTATTCCGACCAAGATGCTCGTGAGGCAGTCGTGAACAGCGACGGTAGTTATATGAAGGCCGCACATACACTCACGTTTTAACGTAAGACAGTACTGTAAGTACTTCCAGAAGCTTAGATACTGTACACATTAGATACTGGACACCTATTGCCTAATTTCATAGTTGGTCAATAAATGTACGCAATAGTAGCCGTACCTTTCTTTGAACATTGTAGTGGGTTGATGAACATCGTAAAATTTGCAATATTGCACCATTTGTATTCACAAGACTTCTTAGGATCCAAAAAATTTTATATACCATTCAGATACTCCAACCTTAGCTACGTTCAGAAACATGCAAGTTAATTTCGGGCTTAATCAGAATTTTGAGAAACGCTTTATTTTGCTGACCTACATAACGTCTTGCTTCAATAAAGCCTCGAGCCATACCTGCTTACACTTTATTTTTTCGAAGAAAAGCCAATACATTTGATTTTGTTGTTTTTATAATGAAGAAAGATTTACCTAAGGTTTACAAAAAACTTAGATGGATCGCTTTAAAAAAGCCCAAATAACAGCAACTGAAAGTTGACCTAAATTCGTGGTGGCGAAAACGTGATTTTGTTACTTTTAGATGTCACACACTCTCGTGTCCATATCTCAACCAAAACAAGAGGAAGAGAAAAAATAAATGCTTTTTCTAACATTGCACATGTACCTTTTTCAGTGCAGAAATTTTGGAGGAAATCGAAATTTTGACCCAGATTGAGTGGTCGAAAATTACGGAGACAGCCTCTTAAAAAAGCATCGGCAATTGGGTTCGGATCTGTTATATTGGTGTTATTGCGTATCTTAGAGGTTACTGCACTTAGTTTTATGAGTTATTATTCGCTTGATCCCTGTCCATGTTTGTTTTGGATTACCATGATTTAAATTTAAATAATTGCTATAATACTGTTTTTTGCTAATTTTGATTAGATGGTTAAGTTTATTTCTATAATACTACTATTTTAAATAGTAGTGAAGCAATTTAGTCTTGGGAAATTTCTATAGAGGTTATTTTCTATTTAAATTGATTTTTTTGATAGCAGGTGTAATCCAAGGTCTCATGCTCATTCTCAGTTTCAATTCTTTTTTGGGATTTGCTTAACTGGAACATGGGTATCGACAATTTCCGAGAGCTTGGCGTAAAAAGAATTGAACATATGATTGGCATCGGAACATGTGGAAACAAAGTCCTCCCAGTTCACAGATTGACAGTCTCTAATAAATGCTGCTTCATTAAAATTTGAATAATCTCTTTTGAACATTTTAATATTATTTGGAAGGCAAGCATAATTGCAAGTGATCAAAAAATTGGGAAGGTGGTCTGTAAGATCGTATATTATATTGCCACTGATCGTAAACATTTCCCTGTGAATGTTCAGGAAAATGTTGTCAGTTAGGGTAGCAGAGTGTTCAGTGATTCTTGTTGGTTGGAGTATTTGCGACAGGAAAATTAGTGGTTAGCATTGTGTTTAGAAAATAATCTGTATCTTTGTGTGTTTCAAATTTCAATATGTTAGGTTAAAATCACCCATAAGTACACACATTTTACGTTCTCTATATGCGATTTTTCAACTGTTGAGTTTAAATAATCCATGAAACTATCTATGTTGCCATGAGAGTGCCCGTAAATGACTCCGCAGAGTAAATTACCCTGGACTGTCATTTTCAGTTTCTCTCCATAGTGCTTCAAAGCCAAATTCTGATTTAGATAGATCTGAACGGAGAGAAAAAGAGTATTGATCTAGTATATAAAATCCAACACCTCCACTGCTCCAGCATTCGAGAGACACGGCTGAGATACGAACTGGTATTTGGGCAATGTTAAATTATCAACTGCATCCCTTGAAATGATCAATTTGGTTTCAGTCAAACCGATCAGTCCAAAAGAGAAGTCGAACTCGTAAAGTAAATGACTCAGATTGTCTAAGTTAGCAGAGGCTTCTGATATTACAATGAAGAAAAGAAAATGAATCGTGCAAAAGACAATCAGCAGTGTCAAGGTTATTGTAAAAATCATTTGTACTGTAATAATTAAAGTTTATATCAGAAGACAAGATTAACAAAAACAGTAAATTTACAAGCCACATTGAGTTACTTATCCAGAACTGCCAAGTTTCACGCATTTCGCGTAAAAGTTACGCATTCTGCTTTTGGACACGCTGTCCCGCATTTTTTGTGTTTTATCTCCGGAAAATAAATTTAGCGCTCGAAACCTTCAGATTCCACTGCCAACTTTCAAAAAATACTAAACTACAACAAAAACAAAGGTCTTGAAATGATTTTTATTTTCCCAACGAGAAAGAAAAATGTTGTTCTCTTTCTCTATGAAAGCTAATAAGTAATGACATTTTGTTTGTAAGCAGTAACTAACATTCTATCAATTTTGACAAAAATCAGACCTAAACAAAATAATGTATCGACAAAAAACAAATAGAAAAGTAAAAACACTCTGCAGATCCAATAAAATTGTTATTATCTTCAATAACCGAAATCAATATAACAGAGCTGAAAATTTAAGTTACCTTTTTAAAAAGACTAAGCTTAACGGCGTATGGCATTGTTAGAAAACACACAATCAGCGATTTACGAGTCGTGGGTTGTGTCTAATGTATATTAAAACGATCCAAAAACACGAATGTACCATTTCAAGAGATTATAATGGAAATCTTTACGAGTTCTGTGGGAATGCTGTGGGACACATGCGCAATCTGGGCCCGTTAATTGACTTTTTAATGCGCCATATTTTGAATTTATGCGCCATTTGCGCATGGCGCACGTCCTTCCTAACCCCTGCACATTGTTTTTTTGTCAATGTTTTGTTACAAATTCTTGGAACACCTGACCGCTAGCCTCTGTTAGCCATGATTCATTATATCCCGATTAGATAAAGTACTCATTTGTTTTGAAACGAAAATATGACGTCGGCTGCAAAGAAAAGGCGAATATGTAAATTACAGGATTCTTGGTTCTCATTTCAAACCATGAAAATATCATCGACAAATTTCACGCATTTTTGTTGGCTCACCTTGGCAGGTCTGTGGACCGTGTTGCTGGAATAGGCTTGGCAGCATCCCATCTCTCTGTGAGCTCTTCCTCCACCCTATTGAAAGAATTTTTGAGCTTCACTTATAATCTGCTGAAAAATATTTGTTGGAAGTTCCTAAGGTACACCTAAAAACATATAGAGAGAGAGCATTTTCAGTTGCCGCCCCCAAATTATGGAATGCTTTGCCCCTTGACATTAAGTTAAGTCCCTTGGTTCCCTTATTTAAATCACATTTAAAAACTCATCTTTTTAGAATTGCATTTAGTTAATTATTATTATTATCATTATTTCTTTAAATCTTTAATTAGCCTAGCTTTAATTGTTATTTAGTTTTGTCTTTTGTATTTAAACTGTAAAGCGGTATAGAGCTCTGTATATATCCGCTATATGAGTAAAGATATTATTATTATATTATTATTGACATCTTCAGCAGATACATATAACACCTCAACTTTCTGACATTCTTTATTTGCAACACTGGCAAATTCCTAAGCACTGTTACAGTAATCTGTACTTCATCCGGGGCCCCTTTCCCATGGGAAGTTTCAAAGAAATTCCATGTTGCTTCACAGCCAAAGTCAAGGGGATGGTATATGATTGATGTTAAATTGAAAGAATTTTTGAACTGCAACCAAACTCCATCAGACCAGCAATGAACCTTGTTAACTTTTATCACTTTGCAGACTTCACTTAATATGACTTTATTGAATGCAGAAATGCTACCTTTCTCGTTGGATAGATCATCAGAAACAACAGCGTAAGAAGAATGTCTAAGCTCATCATCTTCTTTGAAGTATACCACTGATGTGAAGACAGTCACAATCGTCATTCTCATTTGACCAGTGGGATGCCATAACCTCTCTTTATTGCTTCAATTAGAAATGTTCTGACAAATCTTTATGCATAATAATCTCATCATCTAGGTTTTACTTTAGGTATTTGAGCTCTCAAAACTGTTGCGTGACATTGTATACATGCTTGCTGAATGGTGTTAAGAGACTTTACAGATTCTCACTTGCTTCAGCTATAGTTGCTTCCACAGAATGTTTCGTCATCACCCCATCAACCTTTAGCCACTGTTAGTATACTACTGTGTTTTCATCATCAAAGCTCTAATCAAAAAGATTGTCAGTAAGTTTGGTCACTCCGCATTCTTTGCAGTTTCTATCCACACAATTTATTGAATCAAGACTACAAACTGTTTAAGCAACAGCATCCTCACTCGACAAGGATTGAGAGGTAATTTTAGATGTACCTTGAAGAATGAGATCAATGTTTTCATGGTAAATGCTAATGCAAACTTCTTGATCTATTTGTGAAAATTGTATTACTTGTAATACTTAACTCTGCAAACTTTGATTTTTCGATTTTAAGGCTGTTTTCTTTCTTAGATAGCTTATGTACCTCACCAGTTTTGTAAAGGAGCTGTCGTTTCTGTTGATGCTTTCTCTTTCCATCTGGATTTTTGACTAAATGGTAATCTTTCTTTCCAGGAAACATCCTGCTGATGTCATCTGATGGCATTTTTTTATTCTATCAAAAGATTTTACAACTTTGATTTATAATATTATGTAAGTGGTATCTGTAAATGGTTAATTTGATAACAAATAAATGATTGATTGATTGATCTCTCAAATAAAAATCTTGAGATCAGTAGTACACTACATATGAACAAAAGTGTAACAAGCAAGAAAAATACAAAATGTATAAAAACTAATCAAAAACATCTTGAAACTATTTAGAGAAAATGTTACAGTTCTTTCACTTACTGCTTTATTTTGGGACATTTCGGTTCATTTCCAGCAATTACTTTTTTACCCGTGATGCATTGTGGTCCCACCCATTTTTATGAATTAATAAAGTCTTGATCTCTTTCAATGTATTCTCGTTAAATCATCTTTTACTAAATAAAACACATCTAAGTACTAAGGTAGATTCATTAGAACTGGATGGGTAATAATGTAACCTCATATTAGTCAATTTCTAACATTTATATTAAATGAAGTTACATTTTTCGGCAATCGCAATTTAACATTACACACAATATATTCCAGTTTGTTTGACTTTTAGTGCAGGTGTAATAAAAAAGTTTCCACTTCAAACGGATTGTAATATTTTAAATAAAATCAATCAGCTGCAAAGGGAGGAATTACTTTTTCTACTAGTGCACATAATTTTAGCAAAACCTCTCTCCAGTGAGGCGATGATATCTTCATGAACGTCCATTGGAACCTGGTAAACCTCATTACGTCCTCTTCCTTTCTTTTTAAGTTCTGAGCAGACATAATGAACTGTACCAGGATACACAATTGCAGTCTTCTTGATGTCAAGTTTGAAAATAATATCAATTAAGTTGTGGCTCAGGAAAAAATTGCCCTTCGCAACTGTATTTCCTGCTTGAAAAATGGAGCCATAGTCATCTGTTTCATCCCTGGTTAAACAATAGCACCATCAGTTGTAACCTTGACTAGGTAATAATCATGAGTCATCTTCAGCAGCAATAGCAATGATGCTGTCTTTGCTCACGAGGTCAGCAATATGAAGGTGTACTGGATGTGCCTCCAATGTTTTATCAGCCTGCGAATGTGTGACTGCAGCAGATGCCTCCCTCTCTAACTTAACTTCTCTAAAGTCATTCACATATTCCTTATTCTTACAGTCAGAATAGTTTTCCTAGAGGCATTCATTGCGATAGCAAGAGCGCTGCCTGACACGAACCTTTAGTTGCTGAAGAGAAGTGGCCACAGAGTGCAACTTCCTGATGCCCTTGATGGTGTTGAAACGATGTCCTTCTCTATGATGAGAAACAGCTTCTCTTTCTGCTGGAACATAAAAGAACAGCCTCTTCAGGCTCACTGCAGTGGAATGGGAAGGGAAGGAAGACTGTCCAGGCTTAGAGAAGTTTGCAGTTAGGTAGTCACAGAGCTGCTTGGCATTGGTGATCAGCTCTTCCATGAATCACAGCTAGTGAGGCTTGTTATTTCACATGAGAGCCTGCAGTGTCTTGCTCACCTTTTGTTTTGAAGTAATTACGCTGGATTGGAAAGCCAAAATCCGCAACACAGCAGGAAAGGTCGCCAATGCAATGCCTTGACTTATATTGTGCAGCACAACCGTCAGTGAACTCGTGCATTTTCTCTACTGTTACCTTAAGATCTCCAGTTTGGTATTTTACCAGGAGTGACTGCATGATGCACTGAGTCATAAACTTGCACTGGGTCATCACTGATAACAAATGCATGTTCCTTGATTAGTACTGGTTCCTCTACAGTGCTCTCCTTCCCATCAGCTTATGTACATGGTGGCATGGCAGAACATAACAGTGATGTGAAGACTAGCTTTGTTGACATCAAAATACTGGGACTGTATTTCGTTTTGTCCCCAGCAGGCATAGCTCTCTGAATAATCATGAATACAAACAACATGATCAAGGGGAAGATTTTCCGTAGATTGTCAAGATGCTTTCTCTCCCAAAAAACAAATTCTTTAGAAACTGCCGGCTTAGAAAGACCAAAAGATCAATATGGACCAAACTTGTATGACCAGGCAACAAATATGAATTGAGAATAGTTAAGTAAAGTTTACTAATTGTCCTCTAGGCATAGCATAGTACCAGAGAAAGTAGTTATTCATATTTAGCCCAGCACAGTTGTCAGCATTCAAATAAATGTCAATTTAGCTAACACCATAGTAGAGAAAGAACTAGTGCTTATAGCGTATGGTCGCATTAGCTCTCTTTCTGCTTGAAACAGTGTTGTCAATCAAAATTTTAACTTGCCTCGGTACTCCCTCACAACAAACACCAAAATGAGCATATTTTCTGGGAGTTTTAAAGTAAGATGGGCCGGGTTGTAAGGGGATGCACCTGCTGAGCTTAATCATAGAAATAGTGAACAGTTCCATTATATGAGTATGGGGTATGTTTTTCATTTATGTGAAACTTTTCATTTAAAAGAAGCTTTGAAAGAACATGTGCAGCCTTTTTGCATACATTCCGATGGAAGTTATGTTTCTCTGTGAATGAAGTAGATGTTGCCTCGTTCTCTCACAATTGTTGTTCTTGTCCAGTTTACAAGTAAAGCATAAATCGGTCATCGGTTTCATAAAGACTATATAAGTAGTTAGCGTTTTCCAGATTTCAACAAATTTCTGGTTGCTAACAGGTTGTTTTCCCCCCGTTTGAAAGGCAATTTTGTACTGGTGCCACATCAAGGCCTTGTAATTTCTCTAAAAGACCTCAAACACAGCTTTGATTTTGTTCATGATAGAAGCATCAAGGTTCGTGGTCTTCTTGTGTTTGTGTTGCTCACTAGGTTCTTTTGCCACTTGTACCTTGATGTTGGGCCAGTGAGCCAATAATAATTATCCCTTTAGGCACTGAATTAAGTTTTACCATGCATGACCCACATTCTCGGAATTAATTGACCTTCGGAGCTAGAATTATAAACAGCTGCTAAACTTTTCTAATTCTCTCAAAACTGGCTTTTCTAATCATTTTGCACAAAAGACAAAAGTTTTAACTCGTACAACAAAGAATATAATCATGTAAATTTTATGTGTTGAAGTATTGAAATGATAGACTTAATTTATGACCAAAAAAAAATTTGAATTTGCAAAATCGTAAAAAAAAATAAAAGAATGTTAAATTCTTGACATGAAGTTAGGTAGTCCTTTGAAATACCGATAAATGTTGATGTAAACTAAGTAAATTTAAGTAGATTTTGAGTTCTGTTCGTCCTGTAATCACTTGTGCCATCCTTCAAAACAATTTCCCTACTCTGAAGGCTGGGACAACAAAACACCGCAGCCACGACATCCAAACGTTGTTTTTGCATTTTTTTTCGCTTTGCTCCAGCTCTCGTAGGCTTTGTCTTGCAGGTCTCACAAGGTCTGGCATGCCCTTGATGGATTATCTCAAGTGTTGAAAATGTGGTCAAGGACATGAGAAGACTCTGTTGGAAAGGATGGTTGCAGTGTGCCTGTGGCTTAGTAGGAGGTGGAAAATGGGACACAGGTTTCTTGACTGTCTCTTTGTGCAAAATAAATGAATTAATTATTGCAGCATCTAACAAAAACCAAAAAAGATATCTCAACCATTTTACAGATTTTAGAGCTAAATTGTAATATCTTTGATTCTGATTGTGTAAATCAACGCCTCCCATGCACTTACTGTATTATAAAATGCTACTGAT
>JAPEIX020109235.1:0-10043 GCA_026122405.2 Zoanthus sansibaricus
ACACAAGTGTTTCTCATCACGAAACAAACCATCATGCACAGTTTGGGTTCAAATAATGCAGAATTCAGGCTGCTAGGCCGATTTTACTGAATACCAAGCCTTGTGAAATGCTTGCTGCTATGATATTATAAGGTGTCAGTTTACATCACAAAACTTTTGCAGCGAAATCGTGAGCGGAACGTGAAGAAATTCGTCATGTTTTCGAAGATTTCTTCATGTTCTTCGATGCCACAGCCTTAGTAACCTCTCTAGAAGGTTCTAGAAGCTCTAAACAATAGACAGAAATAGAACTATTACGTCAAATCACCTCCACGTGTCGGAAAACGTGACAACAATGAACAAAGTACACTTGCGCTTCGGCATTACATGACTGACGTTGTGAGAGAAACCAGGCAGTATAAAGCTTCAGAAATCGCCGCTTACAACGAAATATTACAGAAAACATTTTTATTATAGCTCTTAAATATATAATAAAAGGAAGCAAGATTTATTTTTCTTTTTATTTTATGAATTCATACAAATATTAGAACATAAAAATTGCTACATCTGATTGCGCCAGGAAAATGTTTTTGCAATTTGCGTAAGCAAATTTTTCCCTGTCTCAAAATTTGACGGGCCCAGATTGAAAGTTCTGGCAGAAAAAAAATAGAAACGCTGTAATCAGTTCTTGAATTACAACACGCACATTTTCGTAATAAAATTTATGTATATAAGTGGGGTTTTTTCTCTCAAGATTCTAATTTGAAAAGAAGTAACAATGGAAGAATGTGAAACATTGAGCAAAGCGGAAATGATGAGAAAATGGAGAAGAGAAAAAGAAGAGAAAAGAAAAGCTACAAGAGCAGCAAATTACCAAAAGCACAGAGAAGAGTTGGTGAAAAAAGCTACGGAACGAAAGCGACGAGTTGGAGGCAAGGTATCGCATGTCAAAACAAGACAGACAGAAGAACGTGGTTCTTCAAAAAATGCCCTTAGAGTGCGAAAACATCGTCAAAAAGAAAAAGAAAAGGAGGAGCGCAAAAAAATACAATCAAAGGAGCGGTCAAAGAGATATCGCGAAAAACGTAAAGCTAAGAAAGAGACTGAGGCTGAAACAACTGAATCAACAGATGAACCGATATTTAAAAGCCGGATGGCAAAGAAACGTGCTGTGGACAAAACGAAGGAGGCACTACCACAGACACCCAGCAAGAAAGTTGCAGTTGTGGAAAGGATCGTTACAAGCCCACAAACCCGTAAGGCTCTTGAAAAGAAAGGACTGATGATATCTCCAGAAGAGGAGAAAGAAGTGGTTGCCCTGAAAGCAATTGCATCAGACCTGAGTGGTGGCCTCCAAGCCCTCAAGAAAGATAACAAAAAAGAAAGCAGAGCTGCATATGGTGCAGTAAAAGCTGCAGCCATTGGCAAGGAAGTGAAAAGCAAGAGAACTGCATCAGCAGTTGCTGACATTTTAGGAGTGGACAGACGAGTTGTCAGCAGAGGCGTCAAAAGAAGGCTAGACATGGAGGGAGAAGAGTTTAAGGCAGGCTGGCTTCAGACCAAGAGAAAGCCCAGGGCAGATTCGATTCCTGAGGAAGTGAAGCTGTCTGTCCACAAGTTTTGGGAAACTGAAGTCAGCCGACCAACAGGTGATAAGAACGATAAAATACGGAAACGCCTCGGACCAGGAGATTACACTGAGCATGCTAAACATGTGCTGGAAGTCACCCAAACAGAGGCTTATTTCAGCTACTGTGCAGCCAATCCTGATGTGAAAATTTCGCAAAGGAAGTTCGAGTATCTGAAGCCTTACTTCATAAAAAGTGCAAGGGAAAGAGATAGAAGGTCCTGTTTATGTAGAAAACATGAGGAAATCAAAATGGTTTTCAGTGATTGCATAAAAGTTAGAAAGAACATTATAAAGACATCAAACTGTGACGCTGTTGCGGTGCCCTCCAGTGTCAGTGACATGGTTGAACAAACGATGTGCGCTAAACCTGAAGGCAGTGAATTCCACAAGCTGGACTGCATCACCCGCAAGTGCAAGGACTGTGGAACCAAGCTGCTACAGCTATTGCCAGGAGAACAGTCACTTGAGGGGACAGTGAAGTGGAAGCGATACGACTATGTCGCAACGGGAAAGGAGACTGCAACAGGGGATCCACAAAAGAAACTTGCTCTAGTGCAGAAAGAAACCAGCCCCAAGGAACTCTTTCAGTATTTTATTAAACTGCTTGAGGAATACCCCTACCATCAGTTTATGGCAATATGGCAGAGGCGGCAACTCAACTTGCTAATTGACAACTTGCCTTTGGGACATGTTGTGTGTATACACGACTATTCTGAGAGCTATTCCTGCAGGGGCAAGAATGAGACTCAATCAGAGTTCTTTGATATTAACAAGGCCAGTCTTCACATCACTGTGTTATTCCGCCATGCCACCCTAGAATGTGATGGAGTTGAGAGCACAGCAGCAGAGCCAGTAATCATCAAGGAGCACATTTTCATCATCAGTGACGACCTAGTGCAAGACTACAACTCAGTGCATCACTGCCAGATGTTAATAGCCAACTACCTGAAGGATGACGTCAAGACAAAGGTCAAAAAGATGCACGAATTCACTGATGGGTGTGCTGCCCAATACAAGTCCAAGCATTGTGCTGGTGACCTTTCCTGTTCACTTGCAGATTTTGGCTTTCAGATCCACCGCAACTTCTTTGAAACATCACATGCTAAAGGAGAGCAGGATGCTGCAGGATCCCATGTAAAACAGCAAGCTAGTCTTGCCGTGCTGCGAGGGAAGGCCAGAATAACAAATGCCAAAGACCTGTGCATTTATCTCTCCTCTAACTTCTCCAAACCAGCGCAGTCTGCCTTTCCCTCCCGTGCCAAATCTGTCAGCTTAAAGCGAAGAATCTACTTCTATATTCCAAACAAAGGAGCTGGTGCTGTGCAGCGGAACAGAGAAGGGCGAAAGTTTGGTAAAATTGATGGCATCAGGAAACTGCACAGCATCATTACAACTCCACAGCAATGCAACATATGCGTACGACTTCGCTCCTGTTATTGTTACTCATGCCTGAATGAGTCATATGATGATTGCGAGCAGAAAGAGATTGTTGATGCACTGAAGCAACTAAGTATTACACGAGAGGGAGGTGCACCTAACACCAGGGGCCAGGGTGATGATGGTGATGATCCAATGGATGACCAGGTTCATCTGCACGTGGCAGATTTAGTGGGAAAGGACAGTGTTGTTGCTATTGCAGCTGATGATGATGACATGTACGACTACTATTTGTTTAAAGTCACAAGTGATGGGCCAATAGTATTAGAGGATAATGTAACTGACAGTAAAAGGTATTTCTTTTTAAAAGTGTGAACCAAATATACAAACTGAAAACGATATGTCTGGTCACCATTAGAAACGGACTTATATTGATCATGTTTATAAATTTTATGCTTGAAGTATTCTGACACTCGTTTCAATAAATACATATTCTGTTTCTAACTAATTTTAAGAAATGCTTAATCTCGGGTTTGTATCTGATAACGTGACTGTATAATTACATATTTTCTAGAAACTAAGGTGTTTTTCCATGGCTCCTTGAATCTATCTTGATTGATCGTGTTTGGGTTGGTGTCACATATCTTTGTAATCTTTGTTCTTAAAAGTACCGTTTTCAGATAAATTTCCATGTCAAAACTAAACTTTGAATGATAACTTTCTTATTAAAAAGCTACAAATGCAAGCTAATGCCTTTTTTAGTTCAACAATTGAGTTGAAGCTCTAAAATGAATTTATGGCAACAGCAATTATAAATAAATAGGAAGAGTTTTTATGCCTGTAGCACTATTAGTGACAGATCAGATCCTTAGTGTCATTTAATATTTATGATAATGCCAGTTATATACAACACAAGCAAAACGATTTATAATGATGTTGATATTATGATATTAATCGGATGATGCATCAGACTGAACATTTTCATAAATTTATAAATTGTACACCATAGTGAACAGAATCATGAAAAGAACTTTGTTTCAGACTGAAGTCATTCGACGAAGGGATAGTGTGAGTCCAAATCATCATTTTCACAATTCTATTCACCATGGTGTAAAACTTATAAATTTATCATATATTTATTACTTAATTAATACATATATTACTTAATTACCAGGGTTTCAATTACTTTTTAGAGGTACGGCTAAAAAGTTTATGTTGTGGGACCCTAACAAACTATCAAGCAAATTAGTGTAAGATATCTGTTGTCACTAAAGAACTGAATTTTTACCTGCTTAAGCTATTTCATAACTCCTTAAAAATGGAAGTATGGTAGTTCTGAAACGTTAGTTGTTTTGCATAATTATATTTTAAATTCATTATAGAAAGCTCCTGTGAATTTTATTTGGTATACACAATTTGTTCCCCAAAATGCAGTCAAAGGTTTATTTTTAAAGGGATTGAACACTGTGGAATATGGCCGCAGTATTTTCCTTGACAGAAATTTTTAATTATTGTGCGATAGGGCAATACATTGACAGAGTGAGAAAGAGGCTAAACCTAAAGAATTCCAACAAACATAAGTTTGCAAAGTGCATACATTTGATATTCAACTGATATAATTAATTTTTGACTTCCGCCCAAAAATTGCTCTTGTGAAAGCCCGTGAAGATATGATGAATATCCCTCAAAAGACAAGAGAAAACTGGCGAAATTTGCCATTCACTGACCTATGTCTGAAACTCTGAATTACCACGACTTGTAAAAATAATTAAAGCTAATGTAACATATTTTTGTACAACTGTAAATCCAAATCAGCAATACCATAAAATATAAATTAATAATTATAATAATTGTAATTATACTGAAATTATTTATTATAATTATAAATGATACAGTGCAGTTTGATTGGAAGCATGATTTTAGACATAAATTTAGTTGCACGAACAGAAATTCAAATACTGACCAATTTATTTAGTAATCATGAATAACAAGTTCAATTAAAAAACAACAGATAATTATTTTAGTAAAGATACATATATTTGAAATATTCACAGATTGTTGATTTGGTGTGTAATACAGTGAACAATATACAGTGCTAATTCAGAATCAAATAAATCAACAAACAGGTTTTTCTATTACAAAGAAATCTTTGCACAACAGTTTATATAATTTTATGTAAAATTCAGTTTTTTTTCTGAAGACTATGAAGTATAAAAGCATAGACCAGTTTCTTCTGTCCAGTACTCCTACCAGACCGGTATAATAAAGCATGTAAAATTATTTCCCATGTGAATGTTTTTTTCTTTGACTAATATGTTTACTTTAAAGGAGTGTCGGGAGATGGCTCACCACAGACCAAGACATTGAAAGACCACGAGTTTGTAAGTTAGGAGTTATATCTTTTTGTGTTATGTGTATTGGCAATGATCAGGGCTCGACACTAACGGTAGCCAACTAGCCACAGACTAGTAGAAATGCAGTTTTGGTTAGTAGATTTTCTATTTCCACTAGCCTCTTTGGCTATCAAATAAAGTGGAATTGACTGAACAAGTTTCTATCTTTCTCAAGTAAAACATTTCAGATTTTCAACGTTTGGCTAGTGAGGAAAAAAAGTTGGCTAGTAACATCGAAGTTGACACTAGCCACTTGACTAGTGAGTTGAAAAGTTAGTGTTGAGCCCTGAATGATATCATTTTTGTTTTTATTTTTAATTTAGGGAAATCACTTTGTGATTAGCTTAAATTTTCTTCTTTCCTTTGTAGTCAGAAACCAAGATTTTTCTTGATACACTTTTTTTAATAAAAAACAGTAACAACTGCTTACTAGGCTCAATTTTCTTATTTTGTCAGCACTTTTGAGGCTCAAAATGTTCTTATTTTGTTCTTATGTGCTATTAACACTAAACTACATAAAATTATTAAATAATTTCAATACATTTAGTGACCAGTGCAAGAAGTACGAATTTCGAAGGAGATCTACTGTAACAATATTTAACACTTATTGACTGAGACCGAGGGTGGTCCCTAGACGCCAATGTCTGCCTCGGGAAACATGGCCGTCGAGGGACCACAAAACATACTGCTTCCCCGAGGTTAAGTTCAATAAGTGTTTTGTTATATACCAACTATCAAAGAAGAACAAAAAGCAGCTTTTGAATATTTTTGTTATTATCCAAACTTGTGTTTTGTGAACTTTTGAAATCACACCAAATTACAATTATAAACTTCCGGTCTTGTTGTTTACCGGTCCATAACATGTTGCTCGCTGAGCGCGTAGTTGCTCGGAAACAGCAAAACTTGTTCACGTGCGCGTGATGTCGTCTCGACCAGTTGGAGTACGAGAAAAATGGACTTTGATAGTTGATATATAACAATTAAAATTATTGCCGTGCCGAGGCCGTAGGCCGCTGGCACGGTCTTAGAATGCAGCGAAATCGGCCGATGTTACATTTGTACCTGTGAGCCGCAGCCCGAAAGAAACGTGGGCTCTATCCATGCCGAGCAGCCAGCGATTACTTAGCGATTTGATCGGAGAGCATGGACTAAACAGATTTAATAAAATTCTAAACCAAGCACGGTAATAACCACAAAGTGGTTCTAATTTAATATTGATTCGTTTTTACCGAGAGAGAGAATTTGGATCCAGGAAGAAATATATTCTTTACCCTGGAAAACGTCTAGAACACTTTTGTAATTTTTACTAATCAGTCCGTGAGCACCATGCAATAAACACCAATGAATTTGACAAAAGAGAAAAGCATCTAAAGGAGCGACCTTTTTATATGTGACCATGCATAAACACAGTGTTATTTCAGCATGTGAAAATTAATAATACTGAATGACTTGTAGTTCGTTGGTCCTCGAAGTGTAAGTTTCTACAGGCTTGGCTAAATAAAGCACGATCGGCACATTTTTTTATAAGAGCAACTTTATATATAAGAACAATGAGACTCAAATTGGCCGAAAATTAAGAAATAAGTAAAAATGTTTTTGATCGAAACTTTACTGAATTTGGTAATTTACGTTCGCAATGTGCCCAGTAAAAATTATACACAGAAACACCGTTTTCCATATATTATTATATCTACTTAATTTTCCAAATGACAAACGTGACACGTAATAGAGAGATCTCCTCTAAATATAGAGGATCATTATTGTTTTTCGGTGTTTAGTCTTTTTTACTTTTGCTTTGATTTCTCATCATTCGCAAAAATAAGAACAAATTTAGAACAAATTGAGGCTGAAGCAACCGAAAATTTAAGAAAATGAGCCCCAGTAAAATTTACTGGTTCTTATAAAAAAAGGGTGTATATCTTCATTTTATAAATTTTGCAGTATTAATTACATTATTTCAACCAAGATATGGCTTTAAAACATTTATCAAAAGAGCGAATTCTAAAAAGCATTAAACAAGCATTTACCGTCGCCTCTTTTGATGTCGTCCACTCCAGAGTTTCCACTGGCGGCGAGCTCGCGCAGAACTACAATCGCAACAATCACAACGGTAACACAAATAAGGAAGACAACACAACATCCAGCACACCGCTTAGCAACCTGACCGTAGTCGCGCTTTGGCTCAGTAACTACTTCTCCCTTAACAATCATGTTTCGGAAGCGAATCCTCAAATTTGCTCAAAACCTGTTATAGTCGGACAAGTTTTAAAGTTTATTTGCGGAGTTATAATTCTCTGTGACGCTATTGATTCATTAAGATTAATTTGTTTCGTAGAGGAAACTTTCAAAATTAGCTCAAGAGTGACTGAAAAAAAAATTTCTCTCAGTAGTTGTAAAACACAAAGAAAAAAGTTTATTGAAAATACTACAACCGGTCGTAAAGATTTTTCTTCGTCTGCCATATCAGATTGATAAAAAAAAAGTTCAACTGCTCTCATAACATACATAACAGATGATAGATATCTGAGCAGACATAACTAGAATGTTGCTTTAAACAGTTGCTGTTCATCAGCACGATACCTAAAGTCCGTGCAGTTTTAGAATTGGTTTCGGCTCCATTGAAAAATGGATAAAATGCTTACGAACCGTTCGGTAATTAACTTTTTATATGTATCATGCAAGTCATTTCTAGCCCGACGGCCAAAGGTTTGCTGACTGGGGACACCATGTTGAAGCCACAATTTTAACATTTGACCACAAAAATTAATGTAATAAGAGGGTCCTAAAGAAGTAAAATGGTAGCTATATCTGGGAATTGTTTGTTTTTAGACTAGGAAAATAGGACTAAATGCTGGGATTGGGTTTAACTACTTGGAATCAGGGAATAAAAGTTTCGAAAATGGGAATGAGCATGTTCAATAATATTATTGCAGATTCTGGTTCTTAAACAACGAGGACGGCGACGGAGACGGAGACGCGACGGCAAAGAACAATTAACATGTATTGACTGAGACAGAGGGAAACAGTATGTTTTGTGGTCCCGCCGAGACCGCCGATGTTTTTCAAGGCAGAGCCGAGGGAAACATGGCCATCGAGGGACCACAAAATATACTGCTTTCCCGAGGTTAAAAGTCAATAAGCGTTATGTTACATACCAACTATCAAAGAAGAACAAAAAGTAACTGTTAAAGATGTTTTTTATTCAAAACTTGTGTTTTGTGAACTTTTGAAATAACACTGAATTACAACGGTTTTGTTTTTTTTCCAGTTCATAAATATTGTTGCCTGCTGACCGCTTGGTTGCCGGGAAACAACGAAACTTGTTCAACAATTAACGTACACGTGCCGTCCTCTCGTCCAATACGGGTACGAGAAAAATGGAATTTGACCATTAGTATATAACAATAGTAAATACAATAACTGCACGTTGGAATGCATCGAGCATTCCTAACTGCTTGTAGTTGCCGCTAAAATTAAAACGTAAAAAGACCGTTATTAGAGTTCTCGGGACAAAAAAAACGTAAAGACAAAAAAGTTCTTGGTATTTGATTAGTCTCATGGAGAAACACTTAAACTAAATCATTGGCAGGGACCGCAGAACTTCCTTGGTCAAAGTTTTCAATATCCATTCTATGAAAAACGGCCACAGTCAGTGAGCCACGGAAGTCAGTTGAGGACGCAATTTTCATGGTGCATGAGTAAGTGATGAACAAAGAATGTGCGGAAATACTGGTCGATTCATGTAACAGAATCTACAGGGGATCTGAATTCCAGATTCCGACTCTCTGGATTCCGGATTCCTACTCTCTGGATTCCGGATACCGACTCTCTGGATTTCAGATTCCGACTCTCTGGATTCCGGAATCTGAACTTTTTGGATTTCGGATTCCAAATATAACCAAAGCTGAATTCTGGATTCTATCAGGAATTGTGGATTCCGGATTCCAACAATCAGATTTTGCTGGATTCCGAATTCTAGATTCTGTTACATTGATCGATACAGGGAAGATAGAATGAGTGGCTTTGAATGCTTAAGGAAAGAATTTAGGTTTGAACGGGTCTGGACCTGTAACTTCAATTTGCATAAGCAATAAAGCAATATTCAATTTAATCAATTATATATACATCTCAATGTGAGGTAATATTTGAAAAGAATCTTTAGTCCGAGAAGTAAATTTAAATTAAAACATGCTAACAGTTGAAAAAAATCCCAGTTCAACTAATTTTACAATTTAACAGCCAAAACCAGTTCAACTCTTAACTTAATAGGAAACGGAACTGTACTTCAGTGAAAAAATATAATATAATTCCGAAGTTTCTGCACAAGCCAGTTCAAGATAGGATGGAACCAGTTTAGTGCAGTTGTTTCATGTTTTAAAAAGTTATGCATTCTTAAAAAGGAAAATGTACCTAAACACAAAGCTCTTTTACATTCAGAACCATTAAAACAACATTAACTACTCGAGTGGTGCAGACGATTATTCTTACAAAACGTCTCAAAAGCTGGCCGATTAGAACAGTTTTCATGAGCAACAGTACTAGTACAGCCAAGGCCGCCATTTTGCTGACACTGGAACGCATTGTATTATGGGGGCAAGCAACTAATTGCTTTTGTCCTAGCCTGCGTAGCAAGCGCAAAAGGGAGGGGACTGGGGAGAAGGAAG
>JAPEIX020109258.1:0-10043 GCA_026122405.2 Zoanthus sansibaricus
TATCAAAGAAAAATACGATACGCAAGCTTTGCTTCGCCAAAAACCCATATAATTTTATAGTAAACAAATTTCAGCTGCCCCCCCGCGCCTCGTTTTCATGCAGCCGGCGCCATTTATGAATAAGGTCTATAGGCTTCTACTGAAAAATCCGTCGGACTGTGGAAAAACTTATAGTCTGGCGGTTTTCCTTGTAGTGGCTAGGGTTTCCCAGATAGGTTCTTCCCGAGCATATCTAGATCTATCACACTTGCATGAGGATTGTAGTTGTTAGCATAAAATCGCGCTGCCTTTCCGGATTTTCTCAAGCTTTTGATTGTCCTTCTCGTAAAGTACGGATCCTATGCAGCACCTCCATAGTCACGGGTTGGTCGGACTAAGGTCTTTACGCCGTTTCTCTTACCGATCTGGGCAGATATGAAAGTTTCGCCGCCCAACGCTTAGGATTTTTTTTCCTTTCTCCTGTTTTACTTTGACGTTTATTTTGTTTTTATGTGAATGTTCTATTGAGTTACGGATTAATTCGTGTTTTTTTAATTTTCAGGTGATGCGGCAAGAAAATCACGGAAGCATTAGAATCAACATCATTTATTCAAATAGTCTGGAACATTCGTCGCGCTTACTAAAACCCAGTTGAACGTACACAACAACGTCTTATTTCACAAAAAGAAATTAAAATACATGCAAGCGGGTGAACCTAACTAAACGTTTTCCGATCGATGTTTTGGATTAGTTTTGACGGTTATAGTCTGCAAATCCTATTTATAGTTACCAAGCTGCCATTACTGCTTATAGTTCTACTACGTTTTTCTACAAAGATACCTGGGTTGAATCTTCTAAAATGAATTCAGCAAATATTTAGCAATGTTCGTGATTCGTCTTACATGCAGTCTAAATTAATTTAAAATTGATAAAATCAAATCTAATATATATATTGAAGTGATCATGACATACAGCTCATTCGTTTTAATTGTTTTTTTATAGATCAAAAATTTGTAATTGATCCAGACTGTGTAGTTCGCTACGGTTCTGTTTTTTTTTTTATAAAATCTTTTTGTATTTATTATTCTTTGAAATTAACTTTGAACTTTAAACTCTGGGAACCATTAGCCTTATTTAACTTTCATTTTGATGTATTGAACACCAAACTTCTCAGTAATCGTAAATATTTCTAATACATTTATTTGTTTCAATTAAGTTATTTGTACAGTTGTGAGAAACTAATTAATTATATTTTATTTCGACGTTTGTAGGAAAAAGAATTTTACATATTTTTGTATTTAAGAATTTGTTACATCTTGTACCTTTATATGTGTAAATAATCGATCGTGTATTTAGATTACAAAAGCAAAATAAATTATCGTAATTTCTGCTGGTAAATGTTCCCAATAAATTATTAAACTACTGCAAAAATCCTGGTCTTTTGTTGAAAAATCTTGTTTAATGTTTGTTTTTAATAAAATTTGAATTCTGTCAAATTTCAGGATTTTTGAGGACAATATCTTATTTGTCTCAATTTCTGTCCCCGGTTTTTTTTATGAAACTAAAATATTGATCAAAAGTTGCCGAAAAAAAGTCTTACATTGAACACGTTTGAGACATGTGCTGTAAAGTTTTCCAAACAACTTCACGCGTTGATTAAATTCCGGTTTCTAAATTGTTGTTCTCGGCTTTAGTGTTCCGTACGCTAGTACAAACTGGGTTGATGCGGTTATTTTTTAGATATCAAAAATGTAGCAATCGTGTTCAACTGAAAGGCTTCAAATTTGCTTGTTAAAACCGGACATACATCAGACCCCACTTTTCTTAAACAAGAATATCAACCACAAGTTGCTTTTGAATAGTCTTTTATTGAACGAAACTGTATCGTGAACTTTTCAAAAACATCTTTACGCATTGACTACATTTCGGTCGTAAATTGTTTCTTTAGTAATTTGCACGCTAGTACAAAGTGGATTTTCAAGTATCGAGAAAACATATGCAACTCGTTTTCTCACAGAAAAGGCTTCATGTTTTGCTTATGACAAACCGGTAGCACCTGCAACATGTGGCCGGCCAGAAGTTCTCAAATCGCCATTCAAACTTGTATTCAATGGTAGCTATTTTTGGTTAAATTAAATACAAGTTCAAAAATGGAAATTACTTAATTAAGCAAGAAAACTATATGCTATAAGGAAAGTTAGCTCCTAAGCACCGAAAAACGCTTTTATTTCATTACAAAAACAAACACGTATAAACTTCAATGGAATGAAGTTGTATTCGCGGAAGAATTAGCCGACATGAAGTAATCATCATTTGGCTGGCTTACGTTCGCCTTACGATGGTTAGTTTACTTGTTCAAAGCAAAAAGGTAAGTCGTGGAGATCAGTTAGAAAAAATACTAACAGAAATAGAAAAGTCTTTGGTTCGAGTTCTTTGACGGCGTAGGTATATAGTACGTGAGTTTATTGAATGGAGTGAAAGCCGTTGCTGTTATAAAACGCGTGGTTTTTAGTTCTTGTTTTTAAATTCCTCCTTTATAGCTGCCAGTAAGTTTAAGAAGCCAGTTGCGAGAAATAGGAAGGCGCTTTGAAGATAAAGTTATCCTTGATACCCATCGGTGCTTGTGATTGGTCGACAAATTGGCCTCACTTATATCTTGGTTATTTTCATTGGTTAAAAGCGACATCTTCCGCAAAAACATTTTCTCAATTTGCACACAAATAGGATGTATCAATATAGGAAAAATATATCAGTCTTTGAAGATGCGTTAGTGAAAAATGCCACGAGTATTTGACGAAATAATTTTATTGTTTTGTATAAGTGGTATTAGCATTTCCACAGTGTTTTTTTGAGAGCTTGGATGATGTTTCCTGTCACAGTTAACACTTTTTTGTACATAAATAGGACTTTCGCTCACTAGCGTAACAACTCTAACACAAAAGCTAGAGAAATAGCTAATTGGTTTACACACATCACGTGGAAAAAATGTAGCTCATTTAGTGGAAGTTGATGCAATTTGAGCTATCAACGCCTTATAAATAAAATTTCCAAACAATCTTAATAAAAAGCACATGTTGAAAAGTTTCTTTATGACAGTTCTACAGATTTATTTACACGTACCGTATTTCCTCTAATACACGCCAGGGGCGTTTATTAACTTTTGAACAAACTTGGTCGGCGTGTAAAAGAGGGAGGCGTCTATTTTGGAATCACACTCTTAAGTTCGCATCCAAGGCTTGACATGTAAAAATAGGGCAAGAGTGAGGACATCGGAAAGACACCAAATTTTAACACAACAGTTAATTGTGAACCATCAAGTTTACCAGAGGAAGGCGTGTATTAGAGGGAGGCGTTTATTGTCATTTCTGTGTCAATTCACCCGGCGTCTATTAGAGGGCGGCGTGTAATTGAGGCCAGGCGTGTATTAGAGGAAATACGGTATGTTAGAAAATTATATGTTAGCTAGCCAGAGTCCAGTATATTTGTAGGTGTGGTAAGAACATGTCTTAAAGGTATAACTTGAGACAGTTGAGACCCAAAAATCAACCCTTGCTCACCATTGAGTCTCCAGTAGCTCAGTGGTTAGAGCATCCGACTAGATCACGGAGGGTCGTGGGTTCAAATCCCATTTGGGGCTCGGATTTTTTTCGAGTTCTCCTTGTCTTTATTTCAAGAGATGTAACTGAAAATATTAAGTACCATACCGTTCTTGAACCTAACGCTCTAGTGAAACTACTGGCCTGAGAAATGAAGTTTCCTTACTTGATCTTGTTCAAGTTTGCAGGAATAATCAGCTATTCTAAGCTGATTCCATACTTAGACTTTAAATTCAATTAACTGTTGACTTTATTCATACAAAGTACAATGCAAAGCCTGAGAGAAATCCGCCATTTTCGATCGCTGTATATTTAAAGATATTCGCCCAATTCCTAAAAGCCGTGCTGACAGCCGGACAGAGAGTGACATTTTAGCTCCCTCACAATATCTCATTCTGCACTTCGTGCACGCATGAGATATAGATAAATATCTCCAGTACTCGAAACTGAAACTCCCATACTCTCCAAACTCTATTCCCGATTTTAAAATTTCTAACTTTTTTTTGCTGGTTTTTATCTTCAACAGTTAATTTTCCTGTTAGTGATAGCTGTCTCCGTGGCCATATACGTTGGAATAGACAGGATTTACTTTAGTGATAAGAAGATCTCGCTTGTTCCTCCATACCCGAACTCGCTGGAATATTTGATTCTAGCTTCATCAAAAAGAGATGTGGAGTCAGGTTAGGTTTATTTAATTATCAACTATAAGATGAAATTTAAAATAATATAATCTTGATGAAATATCAAATAATATAATATGAAATATCAAATAATATAATACAGCTTTTCCAACTCATGTACTAGATGGATATTTCAATGAGTAGCATATTCCATTTAAGACTTTATTCTTTGCTTATAAAATGCTGTCGAGTTTCTAAAAAGAGGATCATAGGCTTTTCTTTAATTTCGCTATCGTATATATATTTTTTATGTTTTGTTAGTTTTAGAAGATGATTTGCTTTAGAGGTTTGGCTGGAAATACTTC
Organism: Zoanthus sansibaricus; assembly: GCA_026122405.2. Taxonomy (NCBI): domain Eukaryota; kingdom Metazoa; phylum Cnidaria; class Anthozoa; order Zoantharia; family Zoanthidae; genus Zoanthus; species Zoanthus sansibaricus. The sequence goes on from JAPEIX020109258.1 coordinate 4,561, forward strand.
AATTTCCATTTTTTCAACCTCTTCGTTATTTAAAACTCCCCCAACTTATTAGACGTTGAGCAATGTTTCAACCCCCCAACTTATTAGACATTTTGCAATCTTTGAACCCCCAACTTATTAGACATTTAACAATGTTTCAACCCCCAAAACATTTAGAACCCCTTTCCCCTTATTTTGGCACACGAGAATAACTCGATTGTTTGCCGATTCATATTGGACGAGTAATATGAATTTGGCTATTTTCAATTTTATCTACTCCAAACATGGGCAAACCTTTATGAAAGCAAATTTTGAAGATGTGCCAATCGTGTTCAGCAAATGTAGGTTAATATACATAAATAACATAAATATGGATATTTTAAATTGTGCCTTTCTTTTCGTCTCTTGGCTTTTAGAGAGGTTTGCTGCCGGACTCGGCACAATGCTATTCCTTATTGTATGATTTTAATGGTATATCAAGACAAAATAACTCGACGTTATGCGTCAATTCTGTAACATTGAACGAATTTTTTCACTATTCCTTGATTAATAGTCTGCCAGGAATCATTCATATTGAGCTTAACGTCGAATAAAATTTCAAATAAATCATAGAATATTATTAGCAAGACTTTCACAATAGCTTGAGTAAAGGAAAAAATTAAATCTTTTGATAAAAAGAAGTCAAACCTTTTTTGATTAACATTTTAATACTAATTCGTGTAGGTTAAACGAAATAAACCAAAATCACTTTATTTTGAATATCATTGATATGACACAAGGATTGAATGTGTCAGCTTTTTACTTTATATTTCAGAAAAATCAAGTTCTAACGCTGACGCTATTGTTTGGGAGAATGGCATTAGGGATCGAGAAATCTTTTTGTCCACAACGAACAGCTTTCCCTCACAAAACAAGTTCTATTTGCAGAACGAAGATGATTACATTGCAAAAAAAGATGAACAAGTTACGTTCAATGAAAGTGCAAAGAAAAAAGATGATGTACGAGAAATAAGACAAATTGTCCAGAGACAGACGACCCAACGGCATTCTTCCAAACAGCACAATAAAGGGGATGATGGTGGTGGTGGTGATAGAGATGTTGGTGTTGGTGTTAGTAATGGTCATGGTGGTAGAGATGGAGGTGTTGGTGTTAGTGATAATCATGGTGGTAGAGATGTTGGTGTTGGTGTTAGTAATGGTCATGGTGGTAGAGATGGAGGTGTTGGTGTTAGTAATGGTCATGGTGGTAGAGATGTTGGTGTTAGTAATGGTCAAGGTGGTAGAGATGGAGGTGTTGGTGTTAGTGATGGTCATGGTGGTAGAGATGGTGGTGTTGGTGTTAGTGATGATCATGGTGGTAGAGGTGTTGGTGTTGCTGCTAGTGATGGTCATGGTGATAGAGATGGTGATGTTGGTGTTAGTGATGGTCATGGTGGTCGAGATGTTGGTGTTGGTGTTAGTGATGATCATGGTGGTAGAGATGTTGGTGTTGCTGCTAGTGATGGTCATGGTGGTAGAGATGTTGGTGTTGATTTTAGTGGTTATGGTGGTAGAGACAATAGTGTTGGTGTTAGTGATGGTCATGGTGGTAGAGATGGTGGTGTTGGTGTTAGTAATGGTCATGGTGGAAGAGATGGTGGTGTTGGTGTTAGTAATGGTCATGGTGGAAGAGACAATGGTGTTGGTGTTAGTGATGGGCATGGTGGTAGAGATGATGGTGTTGGTGTTAGTAATGGTCGTGGTGGTAGAGATGTCGGTGTTGATATTAGTGATGGTTATGATGGTAGAAGTGATGGTGATACTGATAGTGAGATTGACAGTGATGTTGGTGTTAGTAATGATGTTGGTGGTAGAGATGGTGGTGATAGGGGTGTTGGTGTTAGTGATGGTCATGGTGGTAGAGATGGTGGTGTTGGTGTTAGTGTTGATCATGATGGTAGAGATGTTGGTGTTGGTGTTAGTGATGGTCGTGGTGGTAGAGATGCTGGTGTTGATATTAGTGATGGTTATGATGATAGAAGTGATGGTGATACTGATAGTGAGATTGACAATGATGTTGGTGTTAGTAATGACGTTGGTGATAGAGATGGTGGTGGTAGAGATGGTGGTGGTGGTGTTAATGATGGTGATAGTGGCCCTGATAGCAATCTTGGTGCTAGTAATAATGGTGGTGTTAGTGATAGTGATGGTCGTGGTGGTAGAAGTGGTGGTATTGGTGTTAGTGATGATGGTGGTGGTAGAGCTGGTAGAGGTGGTGGGGTTTTTGTTGGTGATGGTGGGAGCAATAGAAAAGTAGTTCTTGGTATTAGCAAAAGTGATCTTGGTGTTACTGATGATGATACTGGTGGTAGAGATGGTGTTGTTATTAGTAATGGTGGTACTGATATTGACAGTAGTAGTGATGTTGTTAGGGATGGTGTTAATTCTAGTAATGTTGGGCATGATCTTGGAAATTTTGATGATGTTAATTCTAGTGATGCTGGTGATGGTCGTGATAGTGCTAATGGTGACAAACATATAATCCAAGATTCTATTAGCCAACGCAGCAACAAAAATTCCACTGTCCAAGACGGAACCGCTTCAGAGATAAGCAAAACAGAAACCGAGCTTCAACAAAGAAGTTTTCAACAAAATGAAATCGATGAAACGGTAGTAACCTCTCAATCAAACAGCAAATCTAAGATTTTCTCCGCAACCAATGTCCCATCTCTAGAGACGAACAATGCGAACAGTTTCCGCGAGAAACATTCTGGTTGGACAATGGTAGAAATGCTGGATGACAAAGGACATTATTTTGAATTAGATGACGAGTCACCTTGTCCATACCTTGGATTAAGGAGACAACGTGTTAATTACGAAGAGGACGAACAAGTCGCATGTGTCACGCACAAACCTAAAGTTGAAGAATGCGAAGAAGCAAACGCGGCGTATCACCTGAATAACAAAGCGCTCCGCTGTACAGAACCTTTGGGAAACAAGTTATGTTGGTTCTTGGAAAGCTGGCGGCCGTTTCCTACTGTTAGAGTAACTCCAATTTGTAATATTTCTCCTTGTGGCAACAATCCTGTGTATGTCACGGGCATTGATAACCGTTACGGAATTATGGAAGACAAAAACAGGTGGGGGAAGTTTACTGAAAACAAGGAGCTTCAAAGATTCCTAGTTAGTTTTGTGGTTGCGCACACTGCAAATGGCTTTGGTTATGGTATTCTTAGCTGTCGTGCGAAAAATAGCTCAAAAACTATTAAGCAGATCTTATTTTTTCCTCCGGTTATTCCTCGGAAACATCAGTTTACAAATGCGAAGTTGATAAATGTTAATATCTTAATGCTTGATTCGGTTTCACGAGCACATTTTTATCGCTCGTTACCGAAAACAGTACAAACCCTTCGAAATGTTGTACACGATCAAGACACACCTGCTACGGTTCTAGATTTCGAGTTGCTCCAGAGCATGGCTCCTTACACATTCCATAATTTGAGAGTATTCATGTCTGGAAAAACGGGATTTGATTACAAAGAACATGAAGAACAGACATACGATATAAATGTTCTGTATGGTAAACTAAGAGAGCAAGGTTACTACACAGTACTGCAGGAAGACAGCTGCTGGTTTGATGAGTGGGGATCTTTCTTCACTAACAATGTCTTTCAGAGTAACCAGCCAAAAACCCTCAAACAATTTGAAGAACGATGGGTAGAGTTTAAAAACCTGACAAATACCTACAAGATTGATGATTATGGCTTGTCGCATATTTCTTGTGAAGTATTTAGTCAGTACAATGTGACAAATCAATTTAATCGGCCAAAACGGATATGCTACGACGGCCGTTTCTTTGCAAGCTATTTCTTAGAATACAGCGCCATCCTGTTTCGTGCTTTAGAGGATTCAAGACGAGACACAGCTATTTTTTCATACACGCATTTGAATGTCGGCCATGAAATATCGGGCACAAGGATAAAACAGATAGACGAGGATTTAGCCAGGTATTTGTATGCAATGACGACGTATCAAAACACCTTGACTATGGTTTTTTCTGACCATGGACCAAAGACTACACGGTATTCCTTTAAGACAATGGAAGGTCGAGCGGAAATTTACGACCCTCTTCTATTCATGGTTGTTCCTAAAGGAGTAGCAAACATGCTTGGAGCCGATAGAATGCATGGTCTGATAACCAACCAGAAGCGTCTTATTTCGACACTTGAACTTCACAATGCAATGATTTCTCTCGGTGATCCCAAAAGAGAAAATTCCAATCTTTATTACAAAGAAGGAATCTTTGCCCCTGTTCCTGCAAACCGCACATGCGGAGACATTACTATGAAGCGAACGGCCGTGTGCAAATGCGAAGGATGGGACCGAAGGTTCCCAGACAATCATCCTCATTTTGTATGGGTTGCCGAGTTAGCTCTCGGGTTTTTAAACAATGACATTCAAAGGCAGTTTCTGAACAACATGAGCAAACCTGGTGGTTTTGGTCGATGCCAAAGACTTGTTGGCTTTAGTTTTGAAAAAGTGCGCATGCGTACAGAAAAAGTTAATTTTACAGTTACTATGGATTTGATTGTACTTCCAGAACTGGAAATATTTGAAATTCAGGTCAGTTACCCAAGGTTTTTAGGCAATGGTAGGGATGGCTCTGTAGAGGTTGTCGGACACAGGCGAGTAAGTATTTACAGACGTTTTCACAGTTGCGTTGATAAGGACGTATCATTGCCAAGTTGTGTGTGTAATAGTAATGGAAAAAAGAGAAAACATTGGAGAAAAAGAAAAGTTTGGAATTATGTTGAGATAAAGAATGGAGGGGATGTTTTGACAACATTATTTAGGACAAAAAACTTTGGAGCTCAAAGTGAAGTGAAGAATTTGCATGATACTTGCTTACTTCTAATAACCAGGAAGCCCAATGAACGGACTGTAGTTGTTGAAATAGCTAATGCATGCGGTGATAGAAAGTATATGGTCAAGGTTACAGGGAAAAGTGCCGGATTTTTTCTTGCATCATCACCATTACCATTAACTACGGAGCTGTTGCCTAGAACCATACATTTCCTGTTTTCTGTCTACCATATTAGACAGCCATATAATTTTTCTGTTAAAACTTTTTTTGAAGCTCACTACTTGAAATAGAATTATAGTTACCGTTATAAATGCCATCGTATTTACTATCATCATTTGTGTTACCATTAGCATCACTATTGCTGTGTTCGACACTTTCACAATAAACTTTATTATCACCATTAATTTCAACTTCTTTCTGACAGGCCAAGGGGGACAACGACCATCATTATCATCACTATGGTCATCATCTTTACTATCATAATCACTGCCATCATCATAACTTTGATCATCATCACATCAATTGTTTCTGTTATCATCATTATCGTCACAATCACAGTTATCGTCATTACTGTTTCCAAAATCAGTACTATCACTTTCATCATCATCATCGTCACAATCAGTCATCATCATTGTGTCGACAAAACTGTCATCATTACCAT
>JAPEIX020109284.1:0-10042 GCA_026122405.2 Zoanthus sansibaricus
TCCTGTAACCTGAAGATGACGTTATGAGTCGAAATCGTTTGTTTAACTTTTAACTTTTAAACACTTGTATACCATTTTAATACTTTAACTTTTTGGCGTTTTTAATGAATATATGATTATGAGATATGACTTTGATTAGTATTTTTGTTTGTAGTTTGATGAAAAATTAGGAAAATACTATTTTTGAATAATAACAAAACCCAAGCAGAGGCCTTCTAAGACAGTTTACTCTTCTCGTGGACAATTGCAAGCTTTGTAATCTGACTAGTACTGACTAATCTTTCAGGCGACCCCTTTTAATAGTTTCCTCAAATACCACGTGATGGTTCAATTTTTATCTGAATTTTAGGAAATGCATTGACCTATTTCAACATGTGGAAAGAAATTGCTTTGTCAGAAGGATACAATTTTGGGATTCGATACTGGGGAAAAAGAGCTATGCTTTGTCAGGCAAAACAGTTGAGGACCTTGTAAGTAATATTTCACTAATCTATATAATCATATAGATGAAAATATTTCTTGATTCTCATTGGTCAAGGGCAGTGCAATTATTTTGCAATTCCGTGCAAAAATTTGTAATTTTGTAATTACAGCCTCTAATCATAGATATGAAAAAATTACTTAATTCTGATTGGTCAAGAACAGTGTAATTACTTTGTAATTCCGTGTAGAAATTTGTTATTTTGTGCAATTACAATCCTAAAACTAATAGGCCAATCAAAATGTAGAGGTTTCTGTGACAACGATGGAAGCATGAATTGCTCGTGTGCACATGAATTGTCGCGTTGTCACTGCCACGTTTTGCTTTTTCACCGAAATTTTTTTATGTATATGATTAACAAGTAGTCGTTCAATAAGGAATTAATTTGCATTTGTGTGTTTTAAAAAGCTCAAGTTTGATTCTTTTTAAAATACACTCGTGCAAATTAATTCCTTATTGAACTCGTAAAAGGTTCGATTACATATATTATATCAAGATAACATGCCAATCAAAATGCAGATGTTTCTATGACAACGATGGAGGCATGAATTGTCACGTTGTCACTGTGAAGTTTTGTTTTCACCGTCATGTTTTTAAAATTTCAGTTTATAATGATTAACATGTAATTGAATCCGTATGGCTCTTTCAGTATGAAATTGATTTTTACTTATGTGAAAATGCTCAACTATAAATGCATTTGCTCTAACGGACTCACCAATTTTGATTCTTTTTAAAACACACTTGTGTCCGAAATTGCAGATTGCAGATTTAAGATATATTGGCTAATCTGTATTTTAAAAAATTTATTACAAACAGGCTTCAGTAGCCATATTGCACCCTTATTGCGGGCTCAGAACAGTCGTCTCTGACGTCATAACGTCAATCGAAAATTCATTCGTTGTTTATCGCTGGAATCTTTAGAGAAATCATCAAGTAGAAACATTATTGTTTGTAGCGGGTGAGCCGAAAAAAAGTACTCCTCTATGATTAAGTCTTGATAAAAAAGTAAAAAAGAACTAACACTTAAACAATTGGTATTTTATTTTGTAAGGTTTAACTTAAATTTTAGTGAATACCATGTGCATTTTTACACACTGTTGACTGAGATAACAGGGATAAAGTTGAGTTAGCGTTTCTGAAAAAGTTGAAAATGAGCAAAAAACGGCCCAGTTTATTAAATAAATTATTTGTAATTGTTTTAGTATTAAACTAGCAGGTGAATAGCACATTTTAAAATAATTTATTTTAAAAATTTTTTATTAAAATCTGGCCAAAACAAGTTTTACAACTAGTCTTCCGCAATCTATCTCTCGCGCGAGCAATCAGAGCGTAATCATTTTTTTCACGGTTGAGTGACCAAGGTGAATAGCGCAGGATATTCGGTGTTTGATGAACCAATCAGAGCGCTCGGAAAGTGCTATTCACCTGCTAGGTTCATACTAATGTATGTTAATTGGTTGATCCTGGGTATGGTATTGTATGATAGTAAATTTAAAAGCTCGGAGAATAAATCTGGCGTCCATGAAAATAAACAAATCTTTATTAAGTTTTAATATATCACTCAAACACATTTTTGTGCACATTTAGGAAGCATCGCGAGTTTCTCACTTTGTTCCTCCGGCCTCGACCAAAACAAGCGACCTGCTGGACAGAAGTCGTTCAATGCGATATGGATTACAAGTTCTGGAAAGAGAACCGCGGAGAGACGCACAAAAACCTCACACCACGCCCTATCCCGTGTACTGACACATTCACTTCATGCAGAGCTTATCCGAGTCAAACTGCACAACCAGCTCACACCGGTGTTATTTTGTCTAGTAACACATCTATGTCACTCACGTTCTATCTCGTCTATTGGTATACCCACCTCATATCACTCCTTACCCACCTCATATCACTCCTTATCAACCATGTTTACTGACACACTCACCTCTAACACGCCCTGTACAGTCTACTGACAAAACCAACTCACTCCCATGTTATTTAGTCCAGTAACACACCTGCATCACTCACGTCCTATCTCGACTACTAGTATCCCCATCTCGCATCACTCCTTATCCGCCATGATCACTGACACACCCACCTCCAACACGCCCTGTACAGTCTACTGACACAACGCGGACAGAACTCGTCCAGTTTACTGACAAACCTCATACCACACCCACACATCCCGTCTACTACCAGTTGCAACATCTCATCCCCCTACATCGCATCTAAATACACCTTATTCCGTTTGATTTTACTTATAACCTTGGAGTTGTTGATAAAGGTTGAATAAAAAGATATCCGTTCATATGATGAATTGAGGCCATCGAGTTGAGTGTTAAAGCGGGAGTACACTATTGGCTGATATACTATCATACCGCCAGTTGATAAAAAGACCTTCAGCTTATAAAGTGTAGATATCAGATAAAAATCAAAGGAATACTTGGGTCATCTTAGCTACGATCCTTATTCCCGGCCTATACGTTGACTTCAATTGAAAAAATCATCTTGACTTTGGCCCTGATTTGGGACTTTAAGATCCGAGAACGGCAACGACGACGCGAACGGAAAAGAATAATAGCTTAATTACTGAATACAATAGTTGCACGCTGGAATGTGGCAAGCTGGCCACCTGCTCACCGTCGTCTTCATTGATAAGTCGCAGAAAGCTCACTTTTTCGGGTTCTGCGGACAACGTGAACGTCAAAAACAACATTTTGCAATCATTGTTTGCCTTCTACAGTTCGAGAATCTCATGCAAAGTGGCAACTAAAAATTTATCGCTAATTTAAAATGCAAAAAACAAACGAGAAGTGATAATTTTCACAATTGCCGTCGTTAATCTTCCGTCCTTGTTTCTTAGAGTCCCTATTTGCTTTCTTCATCAACGGTGTCTAATTTAAGATAATATTTTCTATAACAAATCAACGACGACTGGTGATGCTTGATTTTTTTACAGACACATAATAGCTTATATCAAAAATACCATAATATGTTTTATTTGTCCCTCCAAAATTTTGCGTAAGCATTGTTTCCAGTTTCTCTTGGGATCATTGTACGTCCCATGAGAAAATAAAAACAATGCTTATTCAAAATTTTGGAGGGACAAACGATGAGTATTATGGCATTTGTGATTTTGGATAATTAGCATCAGTTTTTCTCGGAAACATACAATATAATTTATCTTCCATGATATGAATGATGTAAAAATAAAAATGATAATATCTATAGAAGAAAATAGCTGGGAACGAAAGGGTTGTTTGAACGTCAGAAAAATCAGTTGAAAAAAAAAAATGGCCACGAACAATGTAATGATAGGAGTAATGATTAGAAAGTGTAATTTACAAAGATAATTAAGTTGGTCCAGAATGATACCCAACCCACGAAGAAACATAAATGATTAAAGCCATATGACAATTAGGTGTTACATTCTGACATATTAGTGTGATATAACAAAAACAAGGTATATCATAAAACGGTTGCGAAAAAATTGAACGAGTAGAGAGTCAACAAGAACTCGGAATGAATGGATGTAGGAGGGAAAAGTGTAACAGGAGAAAGTCGATACATCCATATCACTGCTTCTCTAATCGATGGTTTTAACCAATCATGTTTGTCGCATAAAGCCAAGCGAAGGCAATCCACGAGGATCCACAAAATGCCTTTGATTCTTTATATCTAGTTGATGCAAAACTACGTCACTTTAGAAAGCAGATAACCCAAACCAGAGATTTTCAGTTAGTATTAGTCAGTTCGCGACTCAAGCAGGAAAAATTCCGAAGGGACGAACTTCAACTGTCTTAAAGAATTAAGGTGAAAACAAAACAAAAAAATACTGAACGGAACCACTGGTTGTATTTACTTTGTGAGCTCACAAATAGACCAAGTCGTTGTTTATTCAGCTTTGCCTTTAGACATTTTAATGAATATATTTAATTAATATAAATGTAGACTCCATGATTGCTTCTGACATCACTTTTAACTCAACTTAAAACACTTTCCCCGTTTCAGCCTGAGAAAACCTTAAACTTAGTTTTAGACAACATTTATGATCTTGTAAGCAGAAATTGGCAGTTTAATATAACGAAATAGAATAGCCAAACATTACAGATACTACAAAACCCAATATGAAAAGCTTAATTAGTGTTACAAAAAAAATCAAAATTTATAACGCACCGCCAAAAATTACAGCTGCTTTGAAAAATATGAAATTGAACATAGAGAAAAAAAATTTGATAGACTTCATCTTATTAAATAGAAAAAAATCTTATTTCCACTGAAATGATAACCCTAATGAGGAAAAGAGTTTTAAAAAGGAACAAATCTTCATTGCGTTTAAACAGTATTTATAACCTGAAAATTCCTTTTTACAATACAAAAACTTAACGTAGTATCGTCATTGTCACCTCTACCAACAATTTACAGCATGCAGATGAACACCTAAATATTAGTTGGATGTAGAAAAGATTGAAAATGATAGCGACTACATAAAATTCTGAAAAACTTATTATGTTAAGCAAAAAAGCTTGTTTAATGCTGGAAAAGAAAATCGGCACAAATTATCATTTAGAACAAAACGGAGACGCATCAATCTTAAACAAGCAGAAAATTCTAGTATACTTCACGGTGCGGCTTTTATGTAAAATGAATCTCTCTTATCTGCCTACCGATGGCACTTCTTGCGAAACGTTTAATAATTAACGGTGTTTCGAAACTTGTCACTGCACAATGAAAACTTTTATAAAGCCATAAGACATAAAATAAAAAACAAGTATCTCCCGCGACTTTCAGATTAAAACCGAATTGAAATATTTTAAATTGATTAAGTAATATCTAAGCAAATTAGCAGCAATGGGGTTTTCTTACAATGTCTAAACTTAAACATATTTAATATAGCAAAAAATAGGACTCAATATTCCTGCTTTTCAACGTGGCTTTGAATTTAAGATACTTCCACTTCGCCAGAATAATATCCAATATTTAAAAATAGACAAATCTTACGCTGATACTTCTCCCTATATATATTCTCCATTACAGCTTAAAGAGTTTTTCACCGCGGTGGTTTAATGAATTATAATTTCTAGAATAATTAAGAGACATTAAAATTTGTTACTATTGACCTCGAGAAAATTATAAAGTTCAAACTCGAGCTATTTTTATTAATATGAAGAAATATGAAGTTTAATGGTGTCCATGCATGAGCGCTTCTTCCTCGAAGTTGATTAGTTCTGAAATGGAAAAGAATAAAGTTTTAATTGGTTAAAATTAATCATTCATGAAAGAATTATTGCTTCGCCGGGAACTTTGTTTCTTGTAAACTGCTTTGAACAAAATTAATAGTTAGAGTTAAGGCGATTCTTGGTTAGAAATTAGGACATGTAAAAACTATCCGCAAAGCTTTGTAAAATTCTTGAGACTAAGAGCATATATAAGGGATTTGATAAATGCGTTTTGAAAAAGGCGGAGTGAATACAGTGACCGTTGCGCCATTCCGTGTGCATGTGCATGTGCATGTGCAAACACCATAACTGCGCACTGTGTGACACCGTAACTCAGCTACTCACGTTATCACACATTATGTCACACTCTGGTATACTACTTAGCCGAATGAACTCACCATTCCTGGCTCAGAGTTGGTGACCCACTTAAACCCGAGCTTGATCCTGTAAAAAAATAAGAACAGTTATTAGCAACTGCAGAGATCAGATCTGGTTCTAACAGTATTTCCAGGCAATTTTCACTGGGAGCATTTCTTAATACAATGGAACCTGGAAACGGTCACCCCCGGGGAATTCGCATGTGATCGTTGAACCGTAGAAGGCATGACGTAAGTTACACCAAGGTACGAGCACCCTTCCTCCTCTACATTCAACACAATTCACTCGATTGACTCAAAATATGGCATGCGTAATCGATCAGCATCCTTTGTACTTTTAATTAAGCAGTCACGTGAGACATAATTGGTTTCTATGACAACCGTAGCCAAATAAACGGCATTTCATGTCAAAAAAACAAGTTTTCTCACTTAACTCTCCTTTTTTACACTGAACTTTAATGAATGCAGCAAACAAGCATCAATTAACTTTAATTCTGTATTTACGTTAAATTTTGTTGCAACGGAAACAAATGCGAGCTAAGGCTAAATCCTTTACGAGCCACGCGGCCCAATGGAGCCGGCGCTTATCTCTAGATTCTGTAGTGTTAAGCTGATGAGTCTCTGACTCCCCCTGGACGGGACGACAAAAAAAATTACATAAACATTGAAATTTCAGCCAGACTGGAGATCGCACTTCTGGAAGGCAAACTTTTAACGACCTTATAATCGCACCACTCCGCAAGTAGTGCCTTACATACACGAAACTAATGTAACTGATTAACATCTAAAAAATAAAGAGTTACCTGACGAATGTCTGGGCGATTGTCCCTCTGGCAGATCCAAAGAGTTCTAGAACAGTATTTGTCTCAAGTTAGTAAAACTTTCACATTATTTTTCTGCCCTTAAATTGGATGTTTCATCATTTGTAACTCTTTTGTAGCAAACTAGACAGAATTAAGGACCTGCATGTAAGAATGATTTTCTAATAAGGGTTAATACTTTGATTGTTATAAAGAGCCTTTAACAAGCATTAGGCAGCAACATTATTTCCTAGTGTAATAACAAACCGTTGAATGATGTTAGCAAGGAATTAACTTGATCAATAACCAGGGAAGAAATACATTGAACAAAACAATGAACTAGGAAAATTATAACAAACACAAAAGCAGAATAAACAAAGATACAAATTTCGGGCCATTCACCTTCGTATTTTACGAGCTAAATTTGGCATAGATTAAATCGAATACAACTTAAAATTAAAATGACTGTTTGAATAAAAAAACCTAAGACGCGCACATCAGAAATGTCTGACTCACAAAAATGGCGACGGTTCCTACATGTTTTTTTATCATTTTCATAGATTTTTTAAAAATTTGTCATTGATATCTTCTGTTTTATTACCTGTCAGACCGAATAATGGCTTCATGCAGGTTGTTAAGAAACAAGTAAACAAAATATTGTCATACTCAAGCTACTGGAAAATTAAAAGAAAATCTTGCCGACAGACACAAACAAAGACAAATAATTAAACAAACAAGTAAACAAACAAACAATGAGCCCCAGGATATGAACGGACCGTTGAGAGCTGCCCCAAGTGGCGTTTGCTTAGCTGGAGTGCTAAGTCCAACTGCCGCTGTTCGTCGTTCCTACTTTTGAGCTGCATGCCTTGAATGAACTGGCAGGAATAAAAGCAATTACTAGCATGAAAGAAAGCAGATCAGAGCAGATGAAAGAAAGCAGATTAAAGAAAGCAGATGAAAACGAATAAATGGAGCGTTTTAACAAGAAGCAAGCATGTTTGAAAAGGTGTGCAAAGAGAAAGAAGATGCATCTAGTTTTGAATACTTATAGCAAAGACGGAAAACAAGTGATTTTTGTTTATTGCTATAACAACGGCATTTTACTGATGCAAAGAAAAATAAAATAACCAATCGACAAAAACAGTTAACGTATGGGTTAGAATCTTTAAAATTATGAAACATGCATTATTTATTAGTTTAGTTATCTTATTAACAAATTCTAGTTAACTAATATTTTTTTAATTAAGCATAATAAGAATAATAATCTTCATTAAAATTGAGAAATGTCTGCGGTTACGTTATGGCTGGCGCTTCTATAGTCAAACCTCGATTATTAAGACTTGTATAACTCAAAATATGAATATCGACAACTCAAAATGTGATTATCAATGACTCAAAATGTAATTATTAAAAACTCAAAATGTGAATATCAACAACTCAAAATATGAATATCAATAACTCAACATATGAATATCAACAACTTAGAACAAAATTTTAATAAAATGTTCAAAATATAAATATTCTATTTAATAGCCAAATATAAATATTGTTGAATCAAAATATGAAGTTTAATTATCTAAAAAACTGAATAACTTATGAAAAGTATCTAGTTGATAATAAAAATGGAGAACATCATAAAATCATTGTTACTAAACTACAAATAAATAAAATGATGAAATAATAAAGTTTGTGAGATTTTGAACATGATTACTGAAAAATACATCTATAAAACAAATGTCCAGTTAGTTCGGCAATCTTCCAGATAATTGTGGTTCGAAAAATCGAGCATCGACTCTAATCCCAAATTCTTCCCTACCTCGTCAGTTACAGTGTTTTTCAACTTAAGGGTGGGTTAAACGATTGCAATACAAGAAGCATTTCACTGCTCTGGAACACAAACCTGGCGGTAACTATCATAATCAGCTGATACTCGTCCACCATTCACAGTGGAAATATCGTCGGTTGAGGATGACCGTGCGCGTACTGGAGGTGACTCCCCGGTGCTAAGGAAGAGCATAATTTTAATTAGTATGTGAAATAGAACTAAGTGGCTTATGGCGGGCATCGAAACGGGAGGGCAGAGAAACGGAATGGTAGAATAAGCGAATACAAACTGGTAATATCATTCAGGGTAGCTACTATATATTTGATGTGAAAATCAAGGACTTTTTCGTAACTTTCCAGCACATTTTCAGAAAGACCCAGGACATTCTATATCAACGACAACCTGAACGCTTTACACAACCGTATTTTTACTGCATCCAAAAGCAGCTGAATACTTTCTCCTTGTCAAGACAGGCTTTTTTCAAAATAAGATTTTTCTCAGTACACCAAGTTAGTTGACGGCAACTGGAACTCATCTTATGACGTCATGCATATTAATTAAACATCTCATCCTTTTTTGAGAGGTCACAAAATTTGTAACAAAAATGGCTTCCAACTTCTAAATATAGTCCCGGTTGAGGATAAAACTGGTGTTTTTGGAATGTATACACTTAAAATTACTTTTTGAAACCATGTTATTTTTGGTGATACTTGTACTCTAATTGTTTTAGTAGAAATCTCTGATGAAGAAACAAAAGAACAGATTTTTAATTGAACAATTAAACAATTGTCCAGTCAAGCTGTCAATCACATTAATATTACAAAGTCATTTTTTTAACTTTGAAAATTTTAATATTATATTTTGTTCTTATTTTAGTTTTCTCTGGGATTGTTTTATGACAGAGTGTTTAATTCCTCTTCTAAACGTCCGAAAAGCTGGAAAGAGACGTCATATAGCATTATTTGTTTACATTCTCCAGACACTAACAACTGATTTTATAGCGAGCAGGGCAGCCAATCAGATTGCAGTATTTACGGAAGACATTTACTAGATATCCACAAAAGGTAGTTAGATCAAATACATTACTTTGTCGTTTTGTAAAACGTTTTCTCATAATCTCGTTCTAGTGATTATCAATGACACGGCAATAGCATCATTCATTTTTTATTTTTTATTTTATTTATGAAAATTTCACTAAATATCTGATACATATTCTTCGGAGTCTTCACCGATGTTGATCCGAAAAATGAAATTCAAATGTGATTGTTAAGAGAATTTTCCGGGGTACTCCAGGTAGTAAGGCATTTGTTCCTTGCTCCCTCCCCGTTGACAACTAATTGTCAAAGGTGGTGAGG
>JAPEIX020109317.1:0-10042 GCA_026122405.2 Zoanthus sansibaricus
TTTAATGTAAGACTGATACTTTTATAGCTGTGTCTTTTTAAAGCTTTAAAGTGTTACTTAATTAGGTATATCAAAAATTATTCAGCCCATATTAAAAAGACTTTCCTTTTCGATTCTGCAAAGAAAATTTGCTCTTTTTATATATTAAAGTAAGCATGATTATATTCTTTATTAAACTTTCTAACTTTCTGTTTTGGGTATACGAAAGAAAATTGAACCTGGATTTGTTAATAACGCATTTTCCAATCGTTTTTACTAAAGAAATAGATTCTTTTCTTTACCTTTAAAGTTTAATTTGTTTATTTTTCTAAAGCTCTTAAAACTTTCTTGTTTTCTTCCACATATTTTGTTCTTAACTTCTCAATTCTGACGATGAGCTAGGTACCTCGAAACTAGGATGCATAATGTAGTTTTCCAATAACAAAACTTGTAATATAAATAAATGCTTCTTACCGCCAAATGGCAAAGACGTCTCCTCGGGACGAATTCCGTCTTGTTGAACAGAATACGACAACAACAATTACAGCTAGGATTGTCAGAGCAGATCCAACACCATCTCCAGCTCTGCTGAAACTTTGATATTTGTGCGACCTTCTTTCCCGCCTAAGCTAACTCAGCTTTCCATCCTTCCGGGGTAGGTAAATGAGTACCAGCATTTGCTGGAAGCTAACCTGCAATGGATTAGTGGTTCGTCCAGGGGGAGTCAAAGACTCCCATCCGCTTAGCACTACAGAAACCGAAGATATATAATGGCCGGCTTCATGGACCATTTGGCACGTAAAGGATTCGGCTAACTGTATATTTCAATTTTTTTTTGTCGCACACAGGTATTATAAATCAGACTGCGATATCTTGAATGACAAGGAACTACAGGCTTTTACTAACGAAATTTCTGCAGATGGGACTGGTCCGGATGGCGGAAATGGGAAGGTAACCTTTGATTGCTACAACTTTGGATTCACGTTTTTTTAACAGTCATTTTTTCAACAGTTCATTTTTCATGAATTCACTTTCTTGAACAATGTTAAGAAAATGTCACAAAAGTTTTTACGTAACCAACATAATTGAGCAGTAGTTTAATGGCTGCGTTCCATATGCACCCACAAGGTCCCGCAAGCGCAATAGTTTAATGACTGTTTTTTATATTCACCCGCAAGGCCCCACAAGCGCAGTAGTTTAATGGCCTGCCTTCCATATGCACCTGCATGGTCCCGTAAGCGTAGTAGTTTAATGTATTCCTTCCATATGCACCGACAAGGTCCCGCAAACGCAGTAGCTTAACGGCTGACTTTCTTACGCACCTGCAAGATCCCTCGTGAGCGCAATAGTTTAATGGCTGCATTCCACTCACAAGTCCCGTACTGCCGCACTTTGAATAATTTTATCTGTATTCAGTTTTGTATGTTTACAAGGTCGTTAAAGCAAATAGCTAAGTGCTTCCAGAGAAGCTAACATAAAAAGGATTAGTGCGCCGTCCATGGGGAATTAAATGAGAATTAGCCGTTATGCAAAACGGCGGGAAAATAGCCACAAAGATTGCAAAAACATAATTCCGTTTCCATGTCTTCTCTTGTATACAATCGGTTCATTTTCTCTCTCCTTTCGGATTGAAAGAAACAAAAAACATTCTTTAAGGCAAAAGGTTGTAGCGATGTTGAAGTTGTTTCATAAATAATCTCAGGTGGGACTTGTACATTATATTTATGAAGACGACGGTAAGCAGGTTGTCATTAGTTTGCGAGTTATGTTGTTTAGATTGTTACTTTTTCCTGCTTTCGTGGCGGTTGTGATCCTCTCATTCGTTACATACTACAGAAACCAAAGACTGTGCAAGCGCCAACAATAGCCACTGATATCGATATGTAGTAAAAGAAAGCGTGTACAAAAGCCAGTCATACTATTAAACTTTTAGATCAGTTGTCCGGCATCCTTTGCGAGCGCCTTCAATTTCGTCCTGTTGAGGAAAATTGTATGCTTTTTGGTTAGTTATTTATTACACATCCAAAATACCGCAGTGTTTACTTTAGAGTTAATCTAATAAAGGGTAAAGACTTGAAAATTAGTCATGTCCTCTACAGGATTTAATGGAGCCAAAATCAATTGTAGAATTGCACACATTTTAGGTATCCTGCTGATGAACAGTTACTGTTTTGCTATTTTTTTCAGCAGCATTCCACTTATGTCTGTTCCAATATCTACACATAAGTTTGCATTCATTGTTCTTATAAAATTGCTCTTAGATAAGATAGAATTTTTAGAATGGTGTCAAAACCAATTGCACACACTTTAGGTATCCTGCTGATGAACAGTTACTGTTTTGCTATTTTTTTAGCAGCATTCCACTTATGTCTGTTCCAATATCTACAGATACGTTTGCATTCATTGTTTTTATAAAATTGCTCTTATAAAAAAAGGGTGTAGAGTAAAGCTAGGATAAGATAGAATTTTTAAAATGGTGTCAAAACCAATTGCACACACTTTAGGTATCCTGCTGATGAACAGTAACTGTTTTGCTATATTTTCTCCAGCATCATTCTGGTTGTGTCTGCTCAGATATCTGTCTTACACATCCGAAGTTAGCGAGACACAACTAATTAACTAATCTGAAGTTAGCGAGAATTTTGGTTGCTCTAAATAATGTTTAGTTAACATTTACTGGACCACAGAACTTCATTTTTGATTTTGAATTAAACCAAAACACAAACAAGCGCAAAGGATGCCGGACAACCGTTCTTACCATTTAAAATTGAATTGCAAAGTAGCCAATCATTTTTAATAAAACAAAGCGATTACATTAGCCAATCATATCTAATAATAGAAAGCAAACACAACAGCCAATTCAGTATCTAATAACAGAAAGCGAGTAAAGTAGCAAGCCATATGAAATTAAAATTAAAATGGAATACAGTAGCCAATTACTTATGATAAAGAGCTTAAGCATCAGACGTTTTTGTTGTGACGGAGGCCGACTGGAATTAAAATGTCAGCAAATGTCGCGTACCTGAACACGTCTTGCTGTCGTGGTGATCGTCACGGAGGTCTCAAGCCGCTTTTTGCCCCCTCATTGGTCTGTCAGAACTGCGAGTATTTTTTTTATCAAATAAATGGCTTCAGGCCTCAACAAATTGTCAATAAATTTTTGTAAGTTATCTCGTTATACAATTACCTTAACACTGACTTTTGCTCCTGGTTCTTGCCGCACCTGTAACCAAATTTATACTTTAAAGTTTGTTTACAACTTGCCACTTCAAAGTTAGTTTTCGCGTCTTTTTATTCTGTGTGCGTCCTTCGTTGTACTAAGTGTGCTGCTCCAGTGAAGAATTCGCGCTTAAAACGCCATTCTCGATCCAGTCCACTCACGGAAAATGGACCTCCTTCGTGAAGAAATGTGTCAGTGCTTAAGCTCTCTATGGGCGGACGTCGTTGGTGCGGTTGGTAAGATCTCTGCTTTCCAACCACAAGGTCCCCAGTTCGACCCCGACAGTTTGCCAAGATTCGAATATTTGTGTGACCTTCTTTTCCGCCTAAGCCAACTCAGCTTTCCATCCTTCCGGGGTAGGCAAAGGAGTACCAGCGTTTGCTTGGAGCTAACCTGCGATGGATTAGTGTCCCGTCCAGGGGGAGTCAACGACTCTCATCCACTTCACACTACAGAAACCGGAGATAAGCGCCGGCTCCATGGGCCACTTGGCTCGTAAAGGATTTAATTGATAAAGGCAACCAGTGTAAGAGTAAACTATGTAAAGAGAGCTAAAAACTGATAGTTTCTTGCATACATACAGATATGCAGAGCCAGATAGCAAGTATTCATTTGGCTCGAGAGCTCAAGAGGGTTGCCACAGAGGCGGCTGACAAATATCGAAACAGTGTTGTGTCACAACCATCGCCTCACAATCTGCAAATAACGGAAAAAATCGCCGGCAACGGAGGAGCGAAATATGAAGGTATTTTCATGGGCCCCATCCACACGAATCCGGATACTTTCTTTATATGTGACTCTTTTTGGTTGTGAATAACCGCAATCTGATTAGCTTAGTTGGTAATGTGCCAGTCTATCGTGCGGAAGGATCCGGTTCGATTCCCGGTTGGACCAACACTCAGGGTCTCAAAATAATTGAGAAGAAGGTGCTGCCTTTGCACTGACATCAGCTGCAAATGGTTATACTATCGCGTCTGCTCGGATAAGTACGTTAAACCGTAGGCCCTCGGAGACAAAGCTGCGTTTATGTGTGTGCGTCTGTCATGTGAAAGGTCAGCGTCCACTGCCTTAGAGTGGTAAAGATGATGTCCTCAATTAGTAGCCCTTTGGCCAGCTAGAACACTTGACACTTAAATAAAGTCGTTATTGCTATTGTTATAGGCTTTTCATCCACTTTTGGATCTGTGTGGACTGTCGAATCCGGCAATATTTTTATTTGATTCTGCAACAAAGTTAAGAACAATCTTGTTCCTTCAGTGTAATGGATACCAGTTACATGGGAGAATTGTAGAGAAAAAGATTAAAATTTCAACAACGCTTGATTATTTAAGGAAAGCTAAACTGTTTTCTCATTTTCTTCCGTGTTTTTGTCCGGTTGTGACATATCAATAACATTTAATATTTATAGTGCGCATTTTTCATATGGATATGAGTTATTATATTATTATGTTATTATATTAATACCAACAGAAGCAAATTTTCAACACAAAGTAACACCAGAAAAAAAAAGATTTTGCCGCGATTTTGTAGTGTGAGGTATAAACATAAAATTGGCATTTGTGTATGATGTGCATATAATTTTTCAAGTGGTGTCCTGACTCCTGAAGACTAGCATGAATCTGGATACTTTTCGCTTACGAGCGGACGCGAAGCTTTTAAACCCGAATTTGATCCGCAACCAATCAATTACGAATAAGAAAATATCCGGATACGTGTGGACAGAGCCCTAATGGAAGTAGTGAAAAATGAGGGTAGAAAAACGATGAAGAAAACTTTAACAACAGGAAATGATGATGATAATTTAGCATTTATATAGCGCCCTCTCCATTAGGTATGATCAAAGGCGCTTTACAATGACTTACAGTTGACTACTGTATCGGGGGTCTTAGATAGTCCGCTATATACGGTTCACAATTAAATTCATTAAGTATTGCCCTCAGTTAGAAGTAGACAGGCCACGACACCGGGATCATCCTACTCCTTTCGACAAGTGTTGTGGGTTCTTTTAATTCCCCCCGATAGGAAGTCGCGAGACAGGACCTACGGTTTAACGTCCTTATCCGAGAAGACGCAAAAGTCTAACCATTTGCAGATGTTAAAGCAAAGGCAGCACTTTCTACTCAATTATTTTAAGACCCTGAGTGTTGGTCCAGCCGGGAATCGAACCCCGAGACCTCCCGCACAATAGACTGGCGCCTTACCAACTGGGCTAACCAGGCGGCGGTAAGAAGACAAGTCGGGTACATTAGAAGAGTTGTGGTACATAGGAGAAGTTGTGCATGGTGCATAAGAGGATTTGTGACACATAAAAGGAATTGTGTTTCGTAAGAAGAATTGTGTTACATAAAATCAGTTATGGTACATAGGAATAGTTGTGGTACGTAAGAGGAATTGTGTTACATAAGAGGAGTTGTGGTACATAATAGGAACTGCGGTATATAGGAGGAGTTGTTGTACCTAAAAGAAGTTGTGGTGCATAAAAGGAGCTGTGTTACTACGGCTCGGCTACAGCAAAGCTTATAAAATCTCAGGTTCCGACAGAAGATAAGAAGTAGTTGTGAACGAAAACTTAATGTGGGATGTGGCTTAAAAGATATTCATCAAGTAAAATTTAAGCTCTATTATGTTGGGGAGTAAATTCAAGGGTTAAAGCCCGCTACCAACGTGGATTAAGTTCCTATTGAATGCGCTCTCTATATTGATTATCATTATCCAGAAGCATTATGGTTTCATTAAACATAATCCTACTTCTTGAAAACTTTTCCATTGCTCTAAAATGTAGGGGCTTTTGGAAATTAAGATAAAAAATTTCAACACGTTTCTGTAACATCCTTTTTATTTTAATCTTGTTTTGAATTGATATTAACTGTTTGGAATATTCACCCACAGAGAAAAAACAGGATACTTCTGCATTGTCAGACAACCAAAGAAAAATTGTGCGAACACAAATACCACTTGTGACTCAATCAGAGGGGACAGGAGCCGTGGTACTTCCGCTTGATAAAGGTTCGGACATTTATAACGACAATATATTTAAACCATTTTTTAACCATTAAACCATTCCATATAAAAGAGAAAACATAGCCACTGTTTACAGAACAACATTTAAAAGTTTCATCAGTCTACTTCGTACTAAACCATCATCATTATTATTATCAATTTAACTATCACCACGACGATCAACAATCACCATCATCACCATCACCATAATTAATCATCATCAATCATCACCATCATCAATCGTCATCATTGTTAATCATCATTCATCAACAATCATCATCATTATTATAACCAATCATCATCAGTGATAATCATCGTTATTCTCACCATCATCACCATCACCATCATCATCACCACCACCATTAATCATCATCATCATCACCATCATTCATCACTATCATCATCAATCATCATCACCATCGTAATCATAACCAATCATCATCAATCATCATCATCGACAGTCATCATGAATCATCAACAATCATTATCAATCATCATCATCATCGTCATTCATCATCAAACATCGTAACATTCATTTAGATAGTAAGAATGATCTTAGAAGAACAAATAAACCATTCAAAATCGAGATCACAACCTTACTCTTTTTAATTGAATACTCCTCTAAAACGGCTCACGGACAGACTACTCAGCAACGGAATCACTGCCCTACTCTTTGAGACAGATGTGTGTGGGTTCTTTTAAGTCCTCGACCAAGAATCGAGCTTTAGGCTCAGATTCAAGCCATTCAATAAGGAAATGAAGTATTGGGTAGGTTCATTTAAAGTAGTGCCTTGTTATGATTTCAGCTCCTCGACCCGCAGTGAGCGTGGTGCGCAATGGCAGCAATCAGCCGAACGGTTGCGGTAGTGCAGGAGAGGTCCAAAATGGCGACCGATATGTATTCCTAGTGGATGACAATCGCTGTGCTCCTACGCAGAATGTTGGAAACAACAAAGACGTGGTACCTGCTAGGATGAAAAGTGACGAAAGTTCTGTCTTTCTCCCTAAGATTCAGGAGGCAGTTAATCAGTCGCGTGACCAGGAAGAGGACGGAGGTAAAGTTTAAATATTTACTGATTCTGATTCCATTTCCATGCTTTATTTTTTGCCCTATTAGCATCATTCGGCTATGTATGTCATTGTATGGTAAATGCGTAATATTCAATAACCGCTACAAGCTCTATTACGGGACACTATTACCATGTAGTATAAACCTACTAAAAGTCTAACATGTATCCTGTATTCTGATTGGCTACTCTATTAGAAGTCTTCTTGTGATAGCCCACTAGTAGAGAAAAGATAGCGGATCAAAATAGTAATGAGCCCCATTTTGCAAAAATATCAGAGGATTTCATCGATAATTAAATTTTTACATCCTTTTTTAATTGATTAGTAGGTTTATACTAAAACAATTAGACCTCTCGGCCCCATGGACTACGACTTTGAATAGTCCATTACTTTCATTACTAATTTGATTAATTTTAAGTTTAGTGTGATCACGTGACCGCTAACTGCAAAGGAACCATCTACTTTATGAATTTGGGTTATGTTTCAAAACTTTAATCTCGTACCCAGATCTCCCACGACTCAATGTAAGTCACAACGAGATTCGGGTACGAGATTATCCTACAACCATTGTGAGAAAAATTGCTGCAGATTACAAAAAAGGAAGCTAGAGCGCTAACACCAATGCTTTTGTAATTTTTTAGCCATCAAATTCTCGCTGGATCATTGGCCGACCGATTATTTAATATTCCTCTCCCGGGTCCTTTTGTTCTTGGCCTAAAGAAATCTAGGTTCGACCAGTTTTTTTGTACCGGTTTCCAATCAATTTGCGTTGCATCAAGTATTTTCACAAAATGTGTGTCAATAATTTAGTAATTTTGCGAGAATCTTGGACAGAAACAATAGCAATATAAATTCGTATGTTTCTTCAAGCTGGGGCTTTATTCACCTTGTGTTTTGTGTCGTCCGCGGCTTTGACAAAGTTGATTTTAACCAACCCCAGCTGGAGTTAATAACGTCTTACCCAGTGTGTTTCTTAATGCCTGGGAATTGAGGTACACTAAGTGGGAAAGGAGGTACACCTGGAGTGGGTACGAGGTCATCAAGCGTCGAATGTTCAAATATCTAGAGACGTCTGGCGGCATCCCCAGAATTATTTTGAACTTTCGAGTCGGGGAACGTCGGTACAATTTATCGGTGTACCGGCATTAAGAAACACACTGAAAGAGAAAAGAGAAATAGGGTTAGTTAGATTTGTAGATTAAGGAGATTTCGATTAGATATTTGTAGTGAAAGAAGCAATACAAAGATTAGGTTAAAAGAGGTCTCTTTCCAAACTAAGATTTCCCTCCACATTTCCTTCACCTTACATTTTGTTAAGCAGTATATATTTTTTTTCACCTCACTAATGCCTTCAAAAGAGTTAGGTACGAGCCAGGATCTGTCTGCAGTATATGTTACCTGAAAAACGTTTTCCTAAACATTTCCAACTTGGTTCTGTTTGGTAAATACATCCTGAATTTTTCAGACTCCTTGAAACTAGACAAACTAGTCCGGATAGTCGAGTGTTCGGATAATCGAAAAGATGAGTATTAATGAGGAACAAAACTGATCTGCTGCTTACTAACTCTATATTTAGCTGACAAATTGGTGTATTTTTATTTTATCGCCAGATTTACTACGCACCTTATCCTTGTCATCACAAACATGCATCCACCCATTGTTCATATCCTCTTGTCCAAGAGATACAGGTATCGTAATCAATCCTAATTTGAACTGTTCCCGTTTTTCAATATCTGATTAACGTTTACTTACGAACCTTTTAAATTCAACATCTGAAACAAATTTCAACCAAGGAAAGCCTTTTTTGGTAATGCGTTGTTTAGATAACTTGTATCTACTAATTAACAGTTAGACCTCGAGGCCGTAGGCCGAATGGACTATTCAAGCTCGTAGTCCATGAGGCCGAGAGGTCTAATTGTTTTAGTATAAACCTACTAATCGGTTAAAAAAGGATGTACAAATTAAATCCTCTGATATTATAGCAAAACAGGCCATAAACAGGCCTCGTTACTATTTTGATCCGCCATCTTTTCGCTACTCGATGCCTGTTACTATCAGACCACTAGTAGCGTAGCCAATCAAAATGCAGGATTTCCATTCGCCTACTAGTAGGTTTATACTAACATAAGTTATTACCAGTGCATTTATACTAATGTGTCGTTCATTGTCAAGTTTCGTAAACATCGTTTTTATTAACTTTAGAGTGATCAGCAATAATATGTCTGGTAAAAAATGGTTAATCAATGAATTTAACAATATTCTCCAGGGCGTAATATCGAGATTTATCGAGCTCAGCGCTGTGAACGACAGTCTTCCCGAAGGGCAGGAGGAGTTTACTGTTAAACTTGTCAGTGCCACAAACGGTGGGACATTAGACAGCAGAACAAACACTGCACGACTGTACATTCCAGCCAATGATAACGCGATGGGAATAATTACCATTGCTGCTGCCTCAAGATACTTACTGGTAGAAGAATCACAAGTGTTCCACCTAACGTAAGTTCAAATAATAATAGTTATTGGACTATGAAGGTTGAGCAAAATGTCGTAATATGTCAGTGGCGTGGAGATTCATTAATTTGCGAGACAGTGACCAATCACGATATTTTGCTCAACCTTGTCCAATAATCGTTTTTTCATTCGATCACTTACTTTTTGCGCATCATAAGTGATTGTCCGATCTTTGCCCTTCCCCCTCCCCCCACATGGCTCTAGAGGCTTGACGCTTCTCGATGGAGAAACTATTAATTGGTTGCTGAACGCTGTTATCCCAGT
>JAPEIX020109387.1:0-10040 GCA_026122405.2 Zoanthus sansibaricus
AATATCTTTGCGACAATCGCTGTTCGCTATGGCTTTCACAAATATCTTAAACAGATGTCACCCTTGTTGTTCAAGACAATCGATAACTTCGTCCAAATGGTTCACGAGCACTCTGAGGGTAAAAAAGAAAAAGAAGCGAAGGTAAAGTATAAAATGATTGGATAGTACAATCAAACCTCGATTATCCGGACTCCTTGGGACCTCAGTAAATAGTCCAGATAATCGAGTTCCGGATAATTGAGAAAATGGATATTAATGAGATGCAAAATGCAAATAAAAGATATATAAAGTGTAAACAGTAAAGAAACATTTTAATCATGAAATTTGCAGTCTTTAGGTATTTACAAATATTCATTTTTTGTTCAGATGAATTATTCATAACATTCTAAATTGTTCAAGCATGTTTGTTTGCTTCAAAAAGTAAGATAATACGCTGTTCCGACAGTCTTTTAAAAGGATTTAATCGGTCTATTTGCAACTTTGAGTTTTCAAGATGACAGCTGATTGATATTCATGAACAACGGGACTAGAGAAAAATGTCCGGATAATTAAATAGTCCGGATAATTGAGCTCCGATAATCGAGGTTCGACTGTACCTGTGTTTTGATTGGTCTACAAGTGTGTTTTCAAAGCGCTATGAAGCACGAAAATAAAGTAAGCGATATGGTTGGGTCTTGAAGCTGTGAGAATTTTACATTTTCAAGAAAGAAATTAAACTATGCATATTCGCTTCGTATATTGTCTTTCTCTTTTTATAAAAGAAATAAAACATGTTCTCCGTGCCTTTATAGTGTATTCAAAACTTCAGGAAAACTTGTGATAATTCTCGTTACTGAACTTGTGTAATCAGGGACTTCAAACAATACGGACGGCGAACGCCGACTGCAAAAACAATAGCAATACAATAACTGCACGTTAAAATGCATCAAGTTGAGCACCTGCACGGAGTTATCGTTCAAATTAGAAGGTGGAAATACCTGTTTTGGCGTTCTCCGGACTACAAGGACATAATAACAAAGATGTTCTCAGTAATTGTTTATCTTCATGAAGAAACATCAATCGTTTTTCGTTCACAAAGTTCAAGGCGGAGAAAACAAAGGAAGGTAGAACAATCCAAATTATTCTGTAGCTTCATATCTTTACAAAAACACTTGCGTGCCAGAATTGTTTAATGCTGTTTTTTACGGGGCTGCCTGTGGTAAACCAGTCATAGAATGGCTTTGGTTTTTAACCTATCGAACAATGACTTGAAAATGACGTTAGCCGGCGTCGAAACGTCGTCAGTCACACATTATAAACATTCTATCGCTTATTTTTACAGTTAGTTTTTTTTCACTTTATATTGAATTTCATAAACAATCTTTACTTCTCAACTTGGATTTTCCTAATATTTATATTCAAAGATCTTCTGTTTATTAGAAAATTTATTCAAGGCAATCTTTGTCTTATCGAATTTTCCCAGCGCTCAAGATTAAAACTTTCTACCGGTACGTGGTATATGCCACTTCATAACTGAAGCACGCTACATTGATGTAGCGTCTCTTACAAAGTAATTTGTGCACTTTGTACGTCATTAAAATGTTGTTAATGTTTAAATACTTTATAATAAATATTTTTTGACGTTAACCGGTCGTTTCGCCTACGAGGCGTTTCGCATTAAGATGAAATAAGTTATTAGCCATAATTATGACCTCAAAGATTTTATTTATTTATCTGTAAACTCGCCCATGTGTTCTAAAACTTTATAAACCGGGAACGCTAGAAATGTAACTCATTTAAAACATGCATATGATATAAAATCAATGTTTCAGTCTAGCCATCCGGTGATGGCAGCCAAACGGTGGGTTAGCTGGTCAACGCTGGAATTGCATTTGATATCCCACCCGGCCCCGGATCGAAAATTACTATAACAAAACGTTTCTTATCGGCCAACTAATTAGCGGACGTCCGAGGGAGCCTTAAAAAACCATTTAATTTTAATCAAATGCAAGTTACTGATTACTAATGAGGCGTTGTAATCGTAAACAAAAAATCAATTTTGCTAAATAAAGATCAACTAATTGTATAAACTAGTAAGTAAATTAGTATAGAGAAAATAATTCAATAAGGCGCATAAGTGTTTACCCTTTATTGATTTGAGCGGTACGCGGTACACGGAACAGATTAAAATATTAATTCAAAGTTGAAGAGAATACTTTAAAAGAACCGGCTGCGCGGTACGCGGTAATACAATCTCAATATGTTTTATTAGCAAATTCATTTCGTACAGCGTTGCCGGTATTGTGAGACTTTCCAGATTTGTTTTAATACCGCCAAGACAGTTTTAAAAACTCCATAAGTTAGTATTAAATGGAATTATCTCAATTTTAACATTCGATTCGATCGGAGTGAATAAAATAGGATCGAAATCTGCTAAATATGAATTAATTAATAAGGATTCGACCAATCACTTGAATGTTTTATTAACCAATAGAATTATCTCAACTTTAATCTTCTATACAATCCCAGTGTATAAAAGGAGTGCTTTGCGTTCTCCTATTCACTTGCAATCGAGCAAAAAAAAAAAAAAACATGGAAAGTTTTAAATGCGTCAAATGTGACTTCGAAGTGAGACAACGTCAAGAAGCACTCCTTTGTGAGGGTTGTAATAGGTGGCAGCATCGTACCTGCGGAACCGGAGTAACCCGCGAAGAATATCGTGCAGCAATTCGAAGTGGTGGTTCCATTGATTGGCGATGTCTGCAATGCCAGGATGACAGTTTTGACCCCCCTCAGTGCAGCACTCCAAAACATCAGCCTACTTACAGTCCGCCGCCGTCCCAGCCTTCCGCTTTAGCTGATCAGCCTTCTTACAGTTTGCCGTCATCACTGCCATCGCCTTTAGCCAATCAGCCATCTTACATTCCGCCGCCGTCCCCGCCTTCCCCTTTAGCCCATCAGCTGTCTCCATCTTCATCTCAGTTATTCGAGAGCTCATTAGCTGACCCCGTATCCAACCCGAAGCCCCAAAAACCATAAGTTATGAGATCTTCGAAGAAGGAACAATTCATCAAAAAGTAGTGTATTTGTTTCTTCGTTTTGATCTGCCTATTTGTCTGTTAATTTCGGATATCTTTGCAATCTCTAAACGTTACATATTCTATTTTACATACAACATAAAATGCAGGCTACCTAACTCAACGCACTGGCAGTGTACCTCAAGGCCAAAAACAAATCCGTGCCGTGCAACTGTAAAAAAGAAAGACAACGTATTTGAGCCTGGTCCAACAGCCCATAATCACCCGCCGAAAATTGGGAGTGTTGTAGCAACCAAAATTTCCTGAAAAGTGAAAGAAAAAGCTATGGAAGATTTGTTCAAGCCAGCTACCGCAATTGTCGATGAAGTACTGCTTGAACAACTTGGTGATGTCCCTTGCCCACCCCTCCGAAAATAAATCAACATGGCAAAAAGTGCGAATTATTTTCGTCAGTCGAGGCGTCCAAAAGATCCTGCCGATCTCAATGTTCTCTTATTGTTCGAGACAGGCGTCATCTCATTATGGCCACAACACAGCAGTTGCAGCAATTGAAAAAGGCAAGAGCATGGTACATCGACGGTACCTTCAAGCTATGTTGCCCCCCATTCAGGCAGCTCCTGACAATTAATGCGTTTAAACATGCAGACGATCATGTAAAGCAAGTTCCCATGCTGTTTGCGTTGATGTCGGGAAGGATGAAACGTGATTATCGCGATGTATGTTTCATTGTCATTTTCATCACAATGTTATTATATTACTTATATTTTCCCTAATTTTTTTTATAGTCGTTGCTATCTGTCATTCACTTGCTGGACGCTGACCCTGCAGTTTCCCAGATAACAGTTGACTTCGAAATGGCTCTTTGGTCCGTTTTGCGCCGATTATTCCCTGGTGTCAAGCTTCTAGGTTGTGCGTTCCACTGGACTCAGGCACTCTGGCGTAAAATTCAGGAATTGGGTCTGCAGGGTGCGTACAACAACGACGACGCGGTACACAAATACCTACGAAAGATAATGGCCCTGCCGTTCTTGCCAGCCAGCAAGATACCGAGAGTGTACAGGCATCTTTGCCCGCAAGCTGCAACTGCTCCCCTTCGAGAATTCCTTGCCTATGTGGGTGACCAGTGGGTGTACGGTTCCTTTTTCAGTCCAATCGATTGGAGCATTACAATGTTGTAAAAATGTAGTCAACTAGCAAAATGATAGCTAGTGGTAATGCATCACAGATCGTAAAATGTAAAATCATTCTCATGGCAACGTTCCAATGCGCATTAAATATGGAAAATTACAAACATTTGTGAGACTGTACATATTTATCATTACATCCTATAATAGTGTACAAATTTTAAATATGCAACTACAATTTCCAAAAAAAAATAGCATTATGCAGTTATTGATTGTATGAATAAAACATTTCTCAAGGGGCTGGACAAAAAGTAAAGGGGGGGGGGGGGGAGCAGAGGAAATGAAAATAAAGTAAAAAATATGACCAAATCCCTTGTAAGGGCACAAGGTTTAGGTGACCCCAAGACAACAACAGCTGAAAATAAACTTACCAATCCCCATAACTGAACTTCAAGTACTTCGATCTTTTATACTTAGTTTGTAGTATAGAGTGGTATGTACAACATAAAACACAAACAGGTTTTTAAAATATTTGAATTCAGAATGGAAAATATCACTTGGTTTTGCACAAAATAACAGTTTTATGTGACATTTACAATTGAACTGAATATTGTACAGTTATTTTTCCATTTGTTTTAATTATTGATGATTTCCAATTTGTAGAATTTAAAAAAGGTTTTTATTTGTTAATGAAGAGGCTAAGTATTTCATTATTCATATGTCCAAGTAATGTTTAACTAGTACTGACACTAAAAATGGGAACTTTATAGATGCTTAAATATGACATATCTAGCATATAATGTAGCACATTACTTGTCATGTGTTCTATCCTAAAGAATTATAAAGTATAGTCAGAAAGTATTAAGGCCAACCCCTATGACTGGCTGAAAAATGGGGATGGCCCACCCCTTTGCTAAAGAATGCTGACAAACTGTACCTCATTCTACTTAGCAATTCTTCATCCCTGGGAATTCTTTCAATAGATGGAGGACCTTTGGGGGAAAGCAAAACAAAGTCCCAGAAATCCAAGTCAGCAATAGTAGCTGTACTTGATAATAGTAGGAATGACTATGTCGAAGCTTCAGTTTACTATCAACAAATTTGAAACATTGTCGACTGAGCAATTCACCGTGAATTTTACCATCATGATGTTTTTGAACAAGTTCCTCTACCGACTTATCCTTGAGGATTTTTAGACACTTAATCTCACACCCACTGACTTGACATTGTTGGTAGATTCTTTGGCCAAACCATCTGGACTGGCACCAAGATATGGGAACTTTGTGTTTACCATCAGTCCAGCCTCTCGCACAACATTTCCAGTTGCCTTGGTGTAAGCCTCTCTGGCTTTTGGCTCTTCAGACAGGCCATACTGCATATCAATTGTTTGTACAAATGTTGGTGACCAAATGTTTTTTAAAAGCCAATTAAAAAATTTCCTTTGGTTTTCGATCTTGTTTTCGACTACTTTATCCCCAAGTAAGCAAATTTCTTTACACTTTGAAGCGGTTATTCTGTAATGTCTCTCCCGGAATCAGATAGTTGACTTGCTCTGCTCTTTTGTCCCTGAAATTTCATATGCCCCATGGTCAGACACCTTTGTGGCCACCGAATCATCAGGAGTCAACGACTCTTCTAGTTGCCTGGTCAGTTGAAGCAAAATCTGTTTTCTATCGTCTTTAAGGTTATAGTTGTCATAAGATATAAACAGAGAAGTCTCCCACATTGACTCGTGGTTTGTGGCAGCACTGACCGTTTGGAGATTTCTGACAAAGTCATTTATTTGCTGCTTTGTCAAATTTCCCCTCAACTCCTTTGGTCGCGGATCCCACTTGTACATGCGGCCATCATTGAATCGCTTGGATTTGTATTCTGCCTCATGCAAGGGCTTGGGGTTTTTGGCTCGTTTCTTGCCCCTGTTCCAAACACATGGTTTCGAAGTTGATGGCGTTATCACACGATGGCCGTTTTTCTTCGTGTACTCTTCCAGATTGAGAAGAAGTGCTGCCACATGTGCGCATCGGCTCAGGGCTGAAGCTTTACAATTGCAGCTGGCTTTTACGATGAAACCACTGAGTTTGCTCAAAGCGACCATGACGTCCAGTGGATACTCATTTTTCATCGAGTGCTGAACATGGGCCCGAAGGAAGTAGTGTGTTTTAGTACTATTGTCTTGAGCGTCTTCGATAAATTCGCTTTCTAACAGTTTTCCCCCTTTTCGGAGCGGTTTTTTCTGTGGCTGCATAAGAATTCTCAGTGTCGGAACCTTCTTCACTACTATTACTGTGGTTTTCTTGTCCAAATTGCGCTATGGACTCGATCAAGTAGTGATACACACAACCGTAATTAAACATATTTGGGATGTCAACAGTTGGAAACGTCGTCCAGCCATTGTTTGGAGCACTTGCGGTAGGAACAGACGACGTCGCACTAGTACTGATTCCCTTCTTTTTGAGTTCATACCATTTCCCATCGTATATCCCAGGAACTACCTGTATTTTCAGTGCAATACAGGCACGAACATTTTCAATTGCCTCTGGTAATTTCACAGTTGTCTTCTGTCCATGACACGCGAGCCATCGCTTCAGTTCTGGCAGCCGATATTCCGAAGGATCACGCGATAAATAAGCACCTGGGACATCTTTCTCAGTCAGGATAACTTCCTCCATAACTTGGATAACTTCTTTATCGTAAATGTGCAAATATGAAAGAAAATTACCGAAAATATTGAACAAATTCTACCTGCAAATCGAAGCACGCGTGCAATAAACAATGATCGTATCGAGCTATTTGTCCTCATTTCGAACCCAGTGTGCGTTGCGCGCAGACCCGTGACGTCATTTGAATAAAGTGCTATTTGGGGGATCTTTCATTCCTGACTATAACTTTTATTCTGAGAAACTGCATTGTCACTGTTCATGTTTTTGACGTTTATTATATAACATTTCTATATATTATTTTAGTATAAACCTACTAACGGTCTAACACGCATCCTGCATTCTGATTAGCTACTCCAGTACAGGTCTATTTGTGATAGCCTACTATACAAAATATAAAATTGAAAGGCTAATAATATGGTCACACTAATAATAATAATAATAATAACAACAACAATAAACGAATGTTTTAACAGGATAAGACTCATCAGCGTATAACACTGTTATCCTTGGGATCCTGTATAAAAAAAATATTAAAATATAAACAAACCTACAGACATAACTATCTTATAAAATCTAAAATATGGTAGTATATAAATAAAAAAATACAATATGAAACAAATCCTGAAATGAAAAATTTACAAAGTAAATTAATAAAG
This sequence comes from Zoanthus sansibaricus, assembly GCA_026122405.2. Taxonomy (NCBI): domain Eukaryota; kingdom Metazoa; phylum Cnidaria; class Anthozoa; order Zoantharia; family Zoanthidae; genus Zoanthus; species Zoanthus sansibaricus. The sequence goes on from JAPEIX020109387.1 coordinate 7,458, forward strand.
TTAAAAAATGTCTTTTAGTTTGCTCTTAAATATAATTCTGGAATTTAACGATCTTAGTTCGGTTGGCAGAGTACTAGTATTTAAATTTTCGTTCCTTGATAAAAAAAAAAAAAAAAAACTCTTTTTTCCATCCCATTATTCCTTGTGGTCTTAGAGTGGGTTAATATTTCGAAGTAATTCTTGAAGGGAATGCAAACGTTGTTTTGCAAACAGTTATGAACAAATTGGCAGCTTTTGCGCTTAATTAAACTGTCTACAGAGGGGATATTAAGATTATTGTTGCCAATAATTTTGATGCTTCTTCTTTCAAGGTTCTGAATCAATTTTTTCCCCGAATCTGGAAAGCTGAGACCAAGTGCTCCACAATAAGTAAAAATGGGTAAAATCATAGTCGTGTAGATCGTTTCCGCACATCTTTGGTTGCGTGAGTCGGCTATCCGATGTACACGAGCTCTTTCAAGGCTGTTAGCTCTGAATCGGTGCTTGTTCTCTTTTGAATTATTTACTTTTCATCATAAAATTATTGCTCCTAATTAAACTGAGGAAGTACTTTATGTATCTGGACGTTCATGTCCGTGATCTTAACAATCTCTTCAAGTGAAAGTCGTGATAGGGCGTCGGCGATTTCCATTTTCATACCCGGCTGGTGCTTAATAATGAGGTCGTACGGTTGGAGTCTTAGAAGCATTAGCTGAAGTCTTGGCTGTGCAGATTTTAGGTGCTTCAGAAGTATGCTTTCAAATGGTTTGTGATCGAATTTAACTGTGAAGGTGCGGCCAAACAGATATGTATATGAATTCTTTTCCAACCATGAACAACAGCTAATAACTCTTTTTCGATGTTAGAGTAGCGTTTCCCTACGTCCGTCAATACTTTGCATGCAAACGTGACTGGTTTGTTTTCCTGTAGTAAGGTGCCCCCCAGTCCCTTTGGTGATGCATCGACTTAAAGGACGGTCGGTTTATTGTGTCAAAGTATGGCAGTGTAACTTCGTTGCTAATCGAGTCCTCGACTTTGTCTAGAGCTACGTGTAAGGTTGCATTCCAGCAAAGTAGCGCTCTCTCTGTTAACAACTCCCGAAGTGGTGATAAATATAAATGGAACCATGTAGTTGGCAATGTCTAAAAGAGTTTGGACTTCAACTCTTGCCTCTAAGTTGGTAGTCCAATCTGCTTAAGGACTGTTACTTTACTAGAATCTGGTCGTATGCCATCTTTACTGCAAATTATTGTATAAAACTTGATCTTCTCTTGTTTGAGAAAGCACTTTTCGTGGCTAAGCTTATGAGGCCTGTCTCAGTACATCAGCTGATTATAGTTATTGTATAAATTGTTGGCATGCACTTCTTCTTATTTACCCTTATTACGATGTCACCAGCAATGCCAATAACGTCTTTGCATCCTTCAAACTTCTATTAAATTCTTCTCTTGTAAATGTCTTGCAACATTTTTAATCCAAAGGGCATGCGTTTAAACACATAACGCCCGAAATTAAAGGTGATTTGAACGTAGTGAGGTAGCTGTAATCATCGCCAGCTAATGCGACAGTCTATGTCTAGTATCCACATTTCGCGTCGACTATAAAAAAAAGTATTTCAGCACCACTTAACTTTGGAAGTATTTCTTCAAATGCTGTCGTTATATGGTGCTTTGTCTTCTCTTTCGCCTATAATTCTTCTGATTTTTTTGGAAATATATTCGATATGAGGTTTCCACGATAGGCTCGAATCTATCAATATCCCAAGATATTTTATGCAATTTTCGTGTTTCAATTTTTTACCATTTATCTGTAGTATGATGTTAGACTGAGACCTTTTTTGTGGTGGATGGAATATAACAAAATAAGATTTCTCTATGTTGAGTGAAAGCTGGTTTGAGCAGAGCCAAGAGTGAATGTTACGTAATTCATTATTTATCGCCATTGTGTTAAATTCATTATTATAGCGGCACAACAGGTTAGCATCATCCGCAAAGAGGTGAAAGTCAAAAAAAGAAGAGCAAAGATGGAAGTCATTGATATATAGTAGAAATAGGACTGGTCCAAGGACGACGGACTAACTAAGATAGTACGTTTGGTTCGTCTGTGTGTGTAAAGACGAAGCAGACTAACATCGCCAAAAACTAAGACCATATTACAAGAACACCAGTCCCCATTCCTTATTATTTGGCCATGCGTAATTTTTTGCATTTTCGTCTCTCGTAGTTCTTGTTCTCATTCGTCCTATCTTTACACTAGATGTATAAGATGAGGGACGTATAATCCGTCTGGGCGAATAATGCGTCCTCTAGTATAAAAACAGTCTATATGCATGTCGTTCTTGATTTAGCCGTGCATTTATTTTTAAAGAACAAAAATTTACAGTGCGGAAAACTCGTGCCATCAACGCTACGGCTTTAATTTCACTTATTTAGTATGGTATTTAGTAGGTTTTTATTTTTACATTTTCCAGAACTACCCAGTGTGAACAAAACTTTAAAAAGCAAAAACCACTCAAACTCTACTCCACAACCTGCACGCATGCGCACAACCAGCTTCACCCGAGTAACAACAAAGCAAGTAACTGGAGCAACCGTGTACAGCTGT
>JAPEIX020109455.1:5000-10037 GCA_026122405.2 Zoanthus sansibaricus
ATTCTTAAAAATGATTATCAGTGCTCATCAGACTACCATAAATTACACAATTTAAAGTTCCTCAATTTTTTTTTCAATTGTAGAACATATCGCTTCATTGATGAATTTTGTACAAGAATTCTTGAAAATAAACATGAATTGATACTTGTCAGTTAAAATATGTAAAGTTGAAATCCTTTAAATACCATTAACAAAATTTATAGCCGTTGTTTGTTGATTTCCTTTTAATAGAGATTTAGCTCCCTAAGAAATGAAGATATAATGACATGACAGTAATAAACAAACTGAATATTACCTTATGCAGTATGTGGACCCTATATGACCCAGTGCCAGACCCTGTAGTACAAAGTAGTTTAATATATAAAATTACTCATTACTCTGTTGATGAAAATAACCTAGTTGTTACACTTTAGGGCCCCAACAGAAAGAAAGACTTTGGGCACAAACAGAAAGATTGGAAAGACAGCTAGTGTAGTTGTGATCATAGAATGTTGAGATAAATGGCAAGGGTAAGATGGCAGGACAGGATTACAAACAAAGAGCTCAGAAGAAAATGTGGGCTGGAGAACCTTGCACATGGATTAAGGAAAATAGGTTGAGATGATTTAGTCATATAAAACGTAGGGATGAGAATAGTATACTTAGGACAGTGATGGAGTTGGAGGTGAAGGTAGAAGGCCAGTAGGTAGGACAAACAACTGAAAAGGAGTAAGGTACATAGTGGAAGTAGACACAAGGAAGTTCAACATCACAGAAGAAATGGCAGAGGATTGAAAACAGTGAAGGCAACTCATAGCAAGCCCAACCCCTACAGAGGGCAACTAGGGAGGTAGACAATGATGACGATGATAAGAACAATCTTTACTCTTATGGATTTTATCAGCACTGCACTCAAAGCTCTCATTCATTAACTGACAACAACTATTTCTTTCAAGTATTCTAACTTAACTTGTTGGCCAGTAACCTTAAATATTATTGAAACAAGGATTTTTTAAACAACAAATATATTTACATTTAATATTTTCTTGCAAAATACATAAAAACCTACTAAAACATAGTTATATGTATTAAAAGATCTTTGCAGTCTACTTAATATTGATTTTGAAAAAAAAAAAAGATAAAGGCCATTTGAGGTTTGGGAGCTTAATTCCAAATTGAAGACCATTTTCCATTGAAGTTTTCTAGTTTTCTATTTTTTGTAGCAAAGTATTTTTTAATATGGTACGTATATTCTATATCTTGTTTGAAAATTTCAAGTTTTGGAATTGAAAGAAGTAAAATTTTTACATGATGTTCATCCAAAAGATATGAACAAATTCATAATAGGAGATTTTTCTTCTTATTACCAGCAACTTAAAAATTTTTGGTAACCAACAAGAACTCACAGAAAATGGTGTTGATAATGACATCCACATCTGTACGTTAGAATGAGCTATGCTACCAATTATATAAAAATAAAACTGGTCTCGGATATAGCAACTGAATTTAAGTACCACTAAGGAATTATGAGGAAGAGTTCAAGAGGAAGAATACATTTCTTAATGAATATAGTAGTAATTAATAAATGAGATAATTGATCTAATTTTGTTCTTTTTTAGAAATACAACAATAGGACAAATTTTATGCACTGCTGGCTTTAATAACTAAGTTAAACTATGAAGCCTTCAGGTTAGAAGAATTTGCATGCATAAACTGGTAAACTAAAATATAATAGATTTAGATCACTGCAATGAGTAAATTACAAATACATAAATTAATGCAAAAAATAGTTGTATAAAAAGTATATTAAAATAAATACAGTCGACTCCCGATAACTCGAACCCTCACAACTTCAAACCTCATGCTAATTCGAACCAACATTGATTTCCCGTGGATTTCGTTCATACATTTACTGTAATTTTACCCTCGGTAACTCGAACCCTCGATAATTCGAACCAATTATCATTAATTATAATTTTACCCACGATAACTTGAAGCACATTTTTCAAGACATGACAAGTAAAAAATACAGTACGGTTGATCAAATATTGAATTTATTTAAAGCAACAGATCGCGAGTATTCTTACAGTAATTCAGTTCTGGGTCGTTTATATTTCATCTTCATTTCATCAAGCTTTGCTGCTGAACTCTTTCTTCAAAATGTCTATAAAGTTTTGGTACCCTTGAAGTGCAGTATGCATGGTACAACAAACGAAAAGCTATACTAGTAGAAACATTTCATTACCTACCTACAGTACTTAATTAAATTAAGTTATTTTAAATTAAAATGTACATTGTACGAATAGAAGTGCACAGGATCATCGTTTTTCCTTATTTCCAGTCATTTGTTATCAACTCCCGGTAACTCGAACTCCCGATAACTCGAACCTTTTTCTATTTCCCCTGAAGGTTTGAGTTATTGGGAGTCAACGGTAAATAAAAATAGAATAACATAATGTAAAAAAATTACAAAAATATATAAAATTGATGAATGAGCTGGTGAATATTGAAAGATGACTGATAAATACAGAAAATATCTAAGTGTTATAAAAATTATGAATTAAAAGATAATTTTCCTTTAACGTATATATAATTATTATATTAATTTTAAATGAAGTTTTGTTGAGATTTTAAGATTTTCATGTTCTAAACTGTAACACCAACAAACTATATCAAAAATATATTGTGATTTGAAGAATCACTGTACAGTACCTGGAGTTCCTTCATGACAAATGTTAGCAATCAGGTCATACTGAGTACAAGGGTGAGCTTCTAACACATCTGCATCACTTGACAAGTATTCAGCCATGTCTACATTTCTTAACATCAGAAATAATACATGAAAGACAAAGCATTTTAAAAACACAAGTAAAGCTTAAATATATCTAGTAATATTTTTGATCACCAAATTGCCAAGATTACTTAGGATCTTGCCTGGATGAACTAAGTCCCACCTAACTTACCTAGGGTCCTACCTTACTTAACTAGGATCCTACCTAAATTTCCTAGGGCCTTGCCCAAATTACCATGGGTATATTGTCCCACCTAGATTACCTAGAATCCTGTCTGGATTACCAAGGGTCTTGCCCAGATTAACTAGGATCCTTCTTAGATTACCTAGGGCCTTTCCTAAATTACCATACATAGATATGTCATTCCACTTAGATTTTCTATGATCTTTCCTAGATAAACTAGGACCCTACTTAGATTACCTGGGGCCTTGCCTAGATTACCATCCATAGGTATGTCGTTCCACTTAGATTATCTATGATCTTGCCCACCTTGATTACCTAGAATCCTGTCTAGATTAACTATGATCTTGCCTAGATTAACTAGGATCCTGCCTAGATTAACTAGGATCCTGCTTAGATATCTTAGGGCCTTGCCTAGATTACCATGTGTACATCATTCCACCTAGATTATCTATGATCTTGCCTAGATTACCTAGTGTCCAACCTTGATTACGAAGGATACTGCCAACATTACTGAGGATCCTGCAAAGGTTACTTACTAGGGTACAATCTAGATTACCTAAAGTTCAACCTAGATTAACTTAGATGTATCGGTGGGACTCTAAGAATAATATTGACATAAAGATGTTGTTGTTGTTGTCAAGTTATTTTGCAGTGGTCACCTTGAAAATTTCTTTACCACCAACATGGCAGACACTGATTTAGTAATCAGTTTTAGTCAAGCTTAACTGGTTAAACTTAGTCATTGCACTGTGGAAAGTGCCTCCTATCACTGACAATCAAGTGAACCATGTAACAGAATCCATAATCTGGAATCCAGTAAAATTTGATTGGTGGAATCAAGAATCCACAATGATGTAATCTGGAATCCAGAGAGTTGGAATCTGGAATCCAGAGGGTTGGAATCTGGAATCCAGAGAGTTGGAATCTAGAATCCAGAGGCAGGGCTTGAAATTGCAACCGATATGGTCACATTTACGACTAAATATTTTCTTTTGCAACTAAAACTTCAACAGCGGTCACAATTTTGCGATAACTGTTTTTAATTTTGCAACTAAAATTTTACAACCAGTCACAAAAATGCGACCATGAAATTTTCTTAATTTTGAGCCCTGAGAAGGTTGGAATCTGGAGTCTAAACCCACTCAAGATCAACACTAACTCGGATTGACTTATCATTCACTGATTTTATGTAACAAAACATGCATATTTATACAGATAGCAATACTTTTCTTTTGCTTACAAAGTTTCAAGTATAATTAAACTAAAACTAGAAACATAATTCCTACTGCTAAGTACTCCTTTATGGTGACACAAAACAGGTTTTATAAACATTCCCTCACTTTGTGTGACATAAAATATAGAGAGATTATGTTATCATGCTAATCCTACATTTAACAACTTAATAAGTAATCAAAGATTCTTAGCTTATGACAGCATAGCCGATTTTAAAAATCCACATTGCTACACTATGATGCAATTTTCAGATGTCTTAACACAACTAAGGTTATTTCATATTCTTATTGAATATTCAAATTCAAATAGTGCGGCAGTATTTTTCTGGCAACAGATGACTATATGAAATGAATTCAGTTACAAGCTGACATTCAGCATAACTTTTTATGGAGCTGAAGCTAATATGTCTTTGAATACTTTTAAATCAATTTAACAAATTTCCAAAATTCTTAAATATTTAAGTTTTTACAAAATAATGTACTGAATTTTGATTTAAAGAAATAAAAACAGTTATAACTGACTTGATAATTTATGTTTCTACTAATCATTACTTTATAAAAATACATATGCATTTTAGTCAAATAAAAATATTTTAAGTAATATAAGATAATGGTACATGCAAATCAGACTTACTTTACAGGAAAATTGACAACTGTTGGGTTCTTCTCTACAAAAAAAGTATTCTTTGTGAATCTCTGTCGGCAAAATACATTGAAATATAAATGACTTATATTAAATCACTATTACTTGTATTTATGTGAACTCGACACTAGTCCATCACAGGTTAGCTCCCAGCAGATGCTGTTACTCTACTTACTGACTTTGTGGAAAGACACTAATCCATCACAGG
>JAPEIX020109489.1:0-10036 GCA_026122405.2 Zoanthus sansibaricus
AGTAGGTAAGTAAGTAAGTAGGTAAGCAAGTAAGTAAGTAGGTAAGCAAGTAAGTAAGTAAGTAAGTAGGTAAGCAAGTAAGTAAGTAGGTAAGTAAGTCAGTAAGTAAGTAGGTAAGCAAGTAAGTAAGTAGGTAAGCAAGTAAGTAAGTAAGTAAGTAGGTACTGAGTTAGTAAGTAAATTAGTTAGTTAGTAAGTAAGAAAGTAGGTAAAATGTTAGTAAGTAGGCAAGAAAGTAGGTAAGAAGTATGTAAGTTAGTAAGTAAGTAGGTAAGTTAGTAAGTAGGTAAGTAAGTAAGTAAGTAGGTAAGAAAGTAGGTAAGAAGTATGTAAGTTAGTAAATAAGTAGGTAAGTTAGTAAGTAGGTAAGCAAGTAAGTAAGTAGGTAAGTTAGTAAGTAAGTAGGTAAGAAAGTTGCTAAGCAAGGCCCCGGAAGGATGTAAAGCCGAATACGATGTGGAAAAAGAAAGCCACACAAAAACCTCAAATCTTGTCATAGCAGGAGCTAACCTGCGATGGATTAGTGTCCCGGCCGTCCAGGGAGAGCCAAAGATTCTCAACCGCTTAACAACTACGGAAACCGGAGATAAGCACCAGCTCCATGGGTCACTAGACCGTAAGGGATTCATCTAGGTTTTCTTAATTTTGTTATTTTTATAAAGTACAATGAAGCTCTTGGTTCATAAAGGATTTAGCTTATGAAAACTAACCCATATTTTGAGGATATAAAAGAAATTGGTGAAGCTTATGAGATAACAAGACGTAAACCAAAGATTAATATTAATAGACCATTTCAGGTAGGAAGAGTAGTGTATCAAATGGCTAAGTTAAGAATGCTTGAATTTTGAGCTAATCCAAACGGATACAAACAGTAACTACATTGGGATCTCAGGCGAACAAATAGATGACGTAATTCGCCCTAATCTGAAAGAAGAGTCTGAACAAAATAAAAGACAATGGTTCTCTCGGGTTATTTAAGCTGGAATTTCAAGACGACCTAACTATTGCTCTTAGCTCCAAGTGTTGCTACGTTGATCGTGATTATACTGATAAGCATTCTGCGAAAGGTATGTCAGCCAAACCAAATGATTTAACCTGGGGTCCTTATAAAGTAGCTCTTGAAGAATCAATTGACTGAGCTGAAAATAGAGGCTTTCGATAGATGGAACTATGAAATTGTATCACCAAGATAAACTTGGATTGTCTGCCTATTATGATAAACGAAGAGTACTACCGGATGGTATCCATACAAAGCCGCTAGAGTATACTCTTAGGGGGTAATTCAGTGTCCCAAGGAACCACCAGGAGTTCTTCTCTGTCAAATGATCGCTTCGGTCCATTACGCAGCCATTACATAATCGGCTGAACAACTTTGGTGGTACTGTGATCGATCATACATTGTTACGCTCCAGATAGGGTCAGTAGCTCTCCTCTGACCACCACCCTCATGTTCACCAGGCGCATAGGGATAACACACAAGGGTATCAGAAAGTAGCCTCTGCCCCGGCCTACCAGGAGAAGAGGGTTTTTGTACCACAGATTTTAGCGTCTTTTGGCTTCTTTTCCGTCAGCTGTGTAATTTCACTGCTTTTAGCTGCAACAACAGAAGGCAAACCCTTCACCCACTCGGTTGATCTCTTTCTCTCTCGGGGAGCCTCATTTCTTGGGCGTACTGGCGCCAAAATAGTCTCTCAGCCGAGGTCCTGTTCCAGCATTTGACAATGCCTGACTCCTGTACCATGCTTTGCAAGTAGTTCTTTGACCGCACCCATAAATTCGTGCCCAGGGTCATCCTGGAAAAGCTTTGGTTATTTCATTGGTCCTTGTTTGTATATCCGAGACAGAGCATCAGCAATCTCTGTTGCAGTCTTATTCTGGGGTGGGGGGGCTCTTCCTTCTTATAGCGTGATGCCACATCTACTATTGTCAAGGCATACTTATATGTTTTACATCCCACCTTGTCGTGGAAGAAAAAGTAGGTCGGCCTGGTGGACTTCGTTTGGCACACTGACATCAAATTTTGGTCGTGGTATATGTCTATGGGCAGGAAAATAGATCTGCCAGATGGCCTGCTTCTTCAACCATTTTTGAGCCACATCTTCAGAGACTTTTGCTGCATTGGCTAACTTCTTAATAGCTGCAGACCCCTTCCAATACCCTATGGGGCTATAGTAGATCTTTGCTAACTTTTTATCCATCTGTCTAAAGGTAACGGTTTACACCATATCTCAAAGCAATCGCTCCAAAGTAGTACTATCCATGAACATAAGTCCATTTTCACGGGAGTTTGGGTTGTCATGGTGACCGATCAGTAAGCTGTTGGCGGGGAAGGTAGGAACCAATCAGAAGGGAGGAAGGGATCACGTGACAATGACGTGATAGGTTTGGGATGGGATGGGGAGGAAGGAGCGGTTACCAAGCCAGTTGCCATGGCAGCAGGGATGTGTGCCGAATGAAATTTTTTTTGCAAGAGTTCTTTTTTCACAGGACACTTGCTTATATAGAGTCAAGAATGACATCACGTTGGTAAGGGGAATTGGGGTTGGGATCCGGTCAGGGGGTGTAAGGAGGGGTGACAAAAAAGGGCGGCAGGGAGGAGTGAGTGAGGAGGGAAAATGTGTTTTTGACTCGAGGATGACCAACGACTTGGTGAGAATACGATCGTGTCCCTTTGCAAGGTCCCGCGTGGAAATCCTGCGAAATGATAAAAATAAAAAGAGTGCGTGAGTGGCCGAGGCTTGTGAAAGCCCTTAGTGGGGTTATAAAAAGGGGGCGCGGTGCGTTTCAAAAATCATTTTAGTCGTAGATGTGGAAGAGGAACGAGTTCAAGCGAAGCTGGAAGTGTACGACAAGATTCTAAAATTGAATCTGGGTCTCAAACGCTTTGAGCGGGTGTTGGAGAAGAAGAGGAAGGAATTTGAGGAACTGTCGAAGTCATATGGATTGTACGAGAAGATGGATGCAGTGGCCAAAGAACAGTGTGTGGAAAAAGAAAAGGAGAACCTGTTGAAGAAAGTGAAACAATTGCAAAAAGAAATCCAACGCTGCAAGAAAAAGAGGGTGGAGAAAAAATAAAAAGCACGTGATTTGATGCACCAGTTGTGAACCTATGAAAGAGGAAAAAAGTTGTGGTAAAGAATCAGACGAACAAGATGGTATCCCTGAAGGATCATTCGTATTTTTATCCTCTGTTGCCTGTGATGGCAGAGACGGCGGATGGGGCGCGTTACATCTGATCCTGGAGGACGATCCTTATTGGCAGAAACTCGTCTGATGGATCTTGAGTTGCTGGATAAAAGGAACAGCCTCTTGGAGACGTTGACTAGTTTTGTCAAACTGTTGAAGAAGCAAGATGTGTCACGTGGAATTGAGTCCTAAATACCTGGCGAGTCATTTGGACTATTTGTTAGAGGTGGTGGAGAATGAGGCGGATGAAGAGGATTTACGTGTACTTCTGGACTTGATCACGTACGACGATCACGTGCGAGAACCAGATATTGACGATCACGAGTATGTGGATAAAAGGAACAAGATTTTCGAAGCGCTGGGCAGTTTTGTCAAGCTGTTGAGAGACCGTGAAGACGAACGTCTTCATCAACAATATTTAACGCGAAAACATCTGGAAGGCTATGCCAATTTTGTCAAACATTGGAAAGAGTGGAAAAAAGATGAGCAAGACGGGGAGCTACACGCGGTGGCCCGTTAGATACTTGATGACGTACGTGGATGAGGGGGTGACGTGTATGGAAGAGGAGGCGAATGCGTACGATTTACGGTGTATCATGGAAGATAATCATTGTAGATTGTTATATTATAAGGACCCTGAGTATGGACAGAAAAGGAAGCACATCTTCGAAGCTATCCTTAGTTTTGCCGAACTGTTGAAAGAGAAGCATGCCCGAAAAGAAAGATGTGCTGGACGTGATGAGACAGTGGAACAAGAAACTACCTGACATTGACTATTTTTGGCAAGCGTGGTTACGACACGACAACGATCAAGAACGATTAGACTTGTATCGCCAAGTACTTGAGTGGGGCGAATGTTTCTCCCGATGAACTACTCCCAGACTGCCTCGTTGTGAGGGACGATGATAGGTTTGTTGTATCTTGTCTAGGACGTACTGCTCCTTCTTCATGCTAATGTGGCACACCTTGTACGGCCCGTATCTCCGACAACAACAAAAACGATCGACCAAACCACCTACCTTCCGAGTAGGAGACTGGGTTCGCATCAGTCAAGCCCGACGGCCTTTTAAAAAAGGCTATTTACCCCAATGGACCGAAGAAGTCTTCGAAGTGAGTCGTGTGCTCCCAGGTTCCATCGGACCTGTCACCTATAAATTCAAGGAACTCAACGGTACGCCCATTGTAGGCACGTTCTACACCCATGAACTTCAAAAAGTACACGTCGACGATGACACCGTGTGGCGTATCGAGAAAGTCTTGAAACGACGTGGCGATCACTTGTACGTGCAGTGGAAAGGTTGGCCTAAAAAATACGACAGTTGGATTCATCGGGACGATCTAGCATGACCCTCCGTTTAACTCGACCTGGCTCTTTTTACGTGACCTTACTGAGCACGGCCTCCGTCAACGAATTCCCAGCCAACAAGGCCAACAGTTTCAAAATATGCTTGCCGCAACGGTTGGATCTGCAAGGACCGCATTGGAAAGTGGCCTTGAGTGGAGCCACCTTGCCCGATGCCACCGAGAGTATCGTCAACCGGTTAGGATACGGTGATTTGAAGAACCTGACAGACGATGAAAAACTATCGGATGCTGATTTGAAAACGAGTGTCTTGTTTCGGGAAGGAACATGCAAGTCTTGCCAGTGACGGCCTCCCAATGGGAAGGGAGTAATGGTGAAACGTTCATGACCTCGTTGGTGAACTATATGAACAATCGGTTTTCCTATCTGCTAGCCGAAGCGACGAAGGTTAGTAGTCATTTTAAACCCAAAGGAACTCTCATGGAAAATAAAATCCGATACGTACCCCACCTCTACATGGACATCCAAGGCAACAAGGCTGAGATGGTGTTGGATCAACGTCAGGTGATGCAAGTGCACAGACATACCACTCTCAAGATCCGTACCGATTTGGCTTTGAAGATGGGATGGATCGTCAGACTGTTGGCCCAAAAATACGATGTCGGTCCTAATCTCAGAATTAAAGGCAACAATTTTGGATCGGTCAATGGTCATATAGGTTCCTACTATCGAACCTTCGTGTCGGGAAAAACGACGGCCACACCCATGTTTGATAGGATTCTCTTTGACTCTAACGATGTTACCATGGAATTCTCTCCCATGTTCAACTGGTGATTCACCAATCTGTATGCGGCCTATGATACATTACGAGGCTCTCCTGCTCGTACGTTGATGGTGTACAGTGACGTGGCTGCCAGCAGTATCGTCGGAGGTCAAATCACCGATCTGTTGAGAGAAATCCCCTACCATTGTCAAAAGAAAGGCACCATGTACATCAAACCTTGGCATTATCAGTTCCGAGCCATTCGTAGCAATATCATGGAAACGATCGAAGTGCATTTCAGTGAACAAGACGGTCAACTGGTGAAATTTGACAGCAACAAACCCACCAGCATCACCTTGGTGTTTCAAAACGAAATATAACCAGAGAACCCGTCCCAAAGCCATCAGACTATAAGAATCATGCGTGGTGGAAGTCTCTACCGTTGGAGTGATCAACACGGACGAGGGTTGAGAGACGATCTGGCTTTAGTGGGCGCCACCAAAAGTTTGAGAGGTATTGACATCAATCGGCTCATCCAACAAGGATTAGATCACGGGATTCTTTAAAAGGGGGGTCAATCGAGAACTCAAATGTAAGGTTAGTCATCTCTGTCGGGACGAGCTGTCAAACGCGTCAAGACCTTACCTGGATGCACCGTCAAACGTGCACGGGACATTTTCGGCCTTTAAAGAAAAAACCATGCAGCGTATGAAACCGATTTATAACAGACCTCGTTTTCATCGAGCCCTGCGGGGTATGAAAGGCGGAAGAATGTTGATGCAACTCCTTCAACGCGGCCAGCATCCTCTTGCAATCAATCCACACCAACGAGGTAGAGGACTAAAAAGGAGAAGACGTGGCATTCCTCTGGAGAGAGCATTGGAGCTATTTTCAATACAGACGTCCCAACCGCTCAACTTAAACCGCATAAAAAGGAGACGTCCACGCCGTCGACGTACTAGATCGTCACTACCCAGGTCCCGTTAACATGGAGATCGTACCGTACACCAGGTCCAAACATGCTATCGGAAATGAAGTGCAATTGTTCGAACTGCCCAGAACCAACACGAGCATCAAAGAAAAACAGTTCCACGATTACTCCCCGTTGTCGGATAATCTGTTGCCCATGGAATTTGTCATTCCGGCCACTGATACGTTTGTGGATTTGAACCGTTCCTATTTTAGCATGACGTTACGTCTCCAGAAACACAACGATGGCGACACAGGCTGGGAATATTTGGCTACTTCAACCACGGCTGCAGTTCTAGATGTCCTCTTTCCCACCATCAATTTGCCTCACAGTCTTGTCAAACAATGTACCATCAAATGGAATAGCGTCCTTCTGAATCCTCAAACCGACACATATTCGATCCGAGCGTATTTGGCCACGGTCATGAACTACATGCCCAAAGAAGGAGGATCACTGCTAGCCCCAGAAGGATGGTGGTACACCGAACCGTCGACGGGCTATGTTCCCTTGGATGCTCTGGCAGTACTCACCGCCAACAACCTAAAGAACAATACTTTAACCGGCGGTAATGTGATGCCTCATGCCCATTACACCGCCCTCTCCGACGAACAGAAAGCCTTTTTCCTATCCAGTAAAGCCGAACAAGTGAAGTTTCAAGGTGGAAAATGGTTCACATTTTACTTTAAACCCATGCACGAAGTCTTTTACAGTCACTGTCTCCTGTCACCAGGCGTCAAGCAATGCTTGGAATTCACCCTTTAACCGGCCAAATATTATCTCAATGGGATAGGAGTCACACCCAAAGAACTGCACAAAGATGATTTCAGCATGAAATTCCATATGTGTATTGTCATGGTGGATGCCCCCTTGTACAACCAGATTACCGCCGCACGATACACTCAATGCAACAACGTGAGAATGGCCACCATTCGCAGTGAATGCCGAGTCTTCACCTTAGCGACAAATGTGCAAGATTTCAACGAAGACAATTTGTTTCAAAACCGTATTCCACAATGCGTGGTGGCGGGTCTCTTGCATCCCGATGCTCTCAATGGTAACCTGGCTTATCATCCATTTGCTTTCCAAAGCTTTGGAATGGAATCCATCAAACAACTGATCAAAGGCGAAGTGTATCTGTACCGGACCTTGGAATTCAATCACAACAACGAAAAAGACATGGGCAGTTATCACCTGTTCTTGCAAGCAGGAGGTTTTTACGCTCGGGTTGGAGCCAGTATGATCACGCCGGGCATGTGGGGAGATGGACGCAATTGTACCTTGTACGTGTTTGATAACACACCCAGTGGCAATTTAGACAGACCATTCATGAACTCCAAACAACGCGGTAACGTCCGGCTGATCTTTAAATTGGGAGCAGCTGTCGCTCATTCCATCAGTGTGGTGATCTACGCCCAGTTTGAAGCCGTCCTCACCGCCGATCCCAATGGAGCGATCTTGTACGACATCTACGAGTGAGTGAAGAAGAAGAAAATGGAATTCGATGCCGTAACCACTCAACAATTAGCCGACTTAGCTCAAAGTGAAGACTCGTTACGACGTCATTTTGAAGGTGTCTTTGCTGCCGATACGTTACCCAAAACGTCATATCACCGTCCTGCATGTGGGTACATTGTCAACACCAATCCTCACACCCGGCCAGGACGTCATTGGATCGTTTTATGGACGGAAAAAGACGTGTGTCAAGTCATGGACAGTTACGGGTTACCGCTAGCCACTCACCGTACCCCTCATTTGTAAACGTGGTTGCAAAAACATTGGCCCATCTTGGAAACGAATACTCAAAGCTTACAAGCCGTCAAAAGTGTTACCTGTGGACATTATGCCTTACGGTTTCTGGTGGAATGCAGTCGAGGACGGACCATGAGACAATTTTTAGAACAATTTGATCCTTACGATTATGTTCGTAACAATGTGCTTATCGCCCACTGGATGAAATATAAAATGTTACATTATGTCACACCGACCCATGTTGGTGAAGAACTGGTTTATTTGAAATAAAAGAAGTGAAAAAAGAAACGACAGGTTGTTATATTATTATTGTTTTATTTTAAAAAATAAACACTGGGGCAAATGTCCCAGATAAAATTGAATTCATGATCAAAGGCCTGCACATGATAATGGATCTGGTTACGTATGCCCATGGGTTGGGCTTTCTCCAACTGCAGACAGGTGAACCCCTGAGCCCTCTGGGATATGTGGATGCTGTAGGTATGAATGACCACCTAGGAGAGAAGAAAATAAAAGAAAATAAAACTAATGGTCCGTCCCTAATTAATTGAACCTTAGATGCTTCCTATTCCCAGTCTCCTCTATGCCATCCGCAGAAAGCAACAGTCAAGTTAAATCATTTTCAATCTCTTTCGGTGAAATATGAAGTAATGGGTTTTTACAAACGTATTTTAAAGTCCGTTGTTTGGTTTTTTGGGAATAGTTGAACTGGTAAAGAAGATGCATTTCAGCCCAGCGTATCTTAGTAACTAATGTTTCAAACCAACTTTTCTTATTGCGTGAGCAGGCCAGCTCAGCCAATTTGGCCGAGACTGATTAGATTCAAAATTAGATTCAAACCAACTTTTCTTTTCTCGACAACAATGAACTGATGTATTAATGTTACAGGAATGCTTCATCGGTTTGCAGAGTTCAGGTGCGTTTCTTTCCCACGATTTTTGTTACTTCTATAATTGTTGAAATTTTAAAATTAAAATTAAAGGCAACTTGTAGGACCGGAGTACAGTTCAATGGGATAATAACTATTTAGTTAACTGGGATTCACTGGGGAAAATAGATAGATAGCTAGCTAGCTAGATAGATAGATAGATAGATGTAGTTAACTGGATTATCCATGGGTTATCCCATTGATTTGTGTTTGGGCTCAACGAACCACTTACGAACACCGAACCAAGGCATCTATTTTGTGTTCTACGGCCTGGGCACCAGCACCGGAATCGACTGGTCCTGGACCTTGGCGTCGTTCCGAGACCAGCTGAGACATTGGCAGCAACTGCTGGTGACCGTCGTATTGGAAGCGCTGCTGCTGTACTTCTTGGAACGAGCCACCTGGAAATGCACTACTTGGGGAATCTTTAGGACAGTTGTTTTTTTTTTGGGGGGTGGGTGCCTCAAGCAAATCCAAGTAATTATATGGGATTATACTATCCAATACAATGAGAATATCACAATCCACGAGTGAATCTCTAGCAACATTAGCACTAAAGGGACAACACAGGTTTTTTAACACTGCTCAAGTGACAAAGATGTTTGGTATTTTTTGTTTGACAAAGATGTTTGGTATTTTATGTTTGGAAAAAAACATGAAGTACCCTCAGGTTACTATATATATATACATTCAAATATTCACAAGAAACACCCAATTATGATTTCCAACAGGGAAACTATATGCACTTTTTTTGCATATCTTTTTTTAGTTCACTGAGAAGAGGAATTTGTGATGTTAATTGTTCACAAATGGGTTTGACTGAAAATAGGCTATGTCGTTGTGGGTGTCCCAGCCACCATTGTTCATGGCCAAAGCCACATTTTCCCATGGCAAAACACCCTCATAGCCACATTTCTCCACGCCAGGTTGAATGGGAGCAGCGTCTACGAGCTGATGCAGAGCTGCCTGACGTTTTGTTTCTCTTTTTTCAGATGGTTAAAACTGCGGAGATGACAAGAATTGGATGATATCATAAAGAGATGTATATGTATATATATATACATATGTATATATAGAGACATATATATATATACACATATGTATATATAGAGATATATGTATATATATATGTATATG
>JAPEIX020109519.1:0-16853 GCA_026122405.2 Zoanthus sansibaricus
AATTTTTTCAACTTCGCTATCCCCAGTTTTTACTCCAACCTTTGTCACTACTATTGCTTCACAGTATCTCTGAGAAAAAGGGAGTTATTTCACTAGTTTTATACACTGAGTTTGTTTCAAATAGAATTTAAAACCCAGGAAATACGTTTTTAGGTAAACTAATTTTCAAAATTTTTTATAAAGCGTGTCCCCGACCCCCCTAGAAGGCTCCTGCTCTTGATACTTGGTTGTGCCCCCCCCTCCCCCCAGTTTTTCAAGGCTTGCTACGGCCCTGATGTATGAGAAAACTTGAAATCACGAATGTGTATAAAAAGCAGATACAAACCTTGATGCTGTTTGACACATCTCTCTTGCTGCTGTCTGACTGCAGAAACAATATCAGTAGCTCTTCATGACCCCACACTGACTCTCGGAGACCAAACTGTCAACCAGATGCTCTATAATCTTGTTCAAGAGGACTCAAGCAAGGATCTTGGCTGCAATACTGAGGAGGGATAACCCCTATGGTTAGGTTTAGGGTTTATGAGAGCTAGACCTGAGGAGGGATTCCGTTAGCATCAAAAGCTGTGATGATGATGGTTCTCTTTATCAGGTGTAGCGCCCGCAAACGAAGGACACCGGAGTCACCTCAGCTATTGCTGTCACGCCTTCTTGCCTTCTTCCTCGATCATACTAAGCATCTTCCTTCTTCAAACCAATTTTCCCAACTTCCTCCTCCACTTGCCTTCTCTTCGACCTTCCTCTTATCTCGCAACAGCCTTTTCATATTTTAGTGCCCCTCTCACTAGAACATCATCATCATCTTCAATCCTCAACAAGTGTCTTTGATCGTCTTCTCTTTCTCTGACCAACCACTTCATATATTTTCAGTGTTTCTCAACACGTGTCCAATACTGTACCATGCATCGCCTCAACGTTTCTTTCAGTCTCGGCATGTTCATCAGGTATTCAGCTGTTTTCCTATCTATTAGCTCTCTGCCACTTCGGCATTTCTCTACCATAACTCCCTTAGTCCTTCTAGCGATTACTAATTCTATTTTCCTGAAGCACGTTGTCTCACTTTCATATACAGTATTGTCCAAGATACACAACAGTCATCCACATTCTCCGAACTTCACCCTGACAAATCTTGTCCTCGTCATAACGTTATTTCCAACTGCGTTCTTTGCAACAAATTAATCCTTATTTAAGAACAATTACGGCTATTAATTTTGTTTCATCATCGGCTTTCAGCATGAATAATGCATAGATAATAGTTAGATCTATTTGGCTAAAAGTAATGTATTTTGTTTCTTTAAATTTAAATTAACACAGACAGATGCTGGAAAGTGAAAAGATTTATGATAAGAAATGGAAGATTGCAAAGCTGGAAAATGGAGAAGTTGCCATTCCGATAAATGCAAATGGAAAGAATGGAAAGAGTTTTCTTGAAGCCAAAAACTGTAATGCCGAGTTTCCAGAATTTCAAACTTTAGTGATTAGAACTGAAAAAATGAAGATTAAAGAAAAAACTCTAGTTTCCGACTACGAAAAATTGATTAGAGATATTAAATCATTGGGCAAGGATATAGGGATTGAAATCCATGATTCATTGCTTTCTGATGTTCCTTCACATTGGGACATACACGAGGATCTCGTATTGTTCCCAGACAAATGCTTTGTGTCAGAGGTCTGGGAAGGCTTTGGTAATGATCTTTGGACAGCAATAGCAGCATGTTTGGGAGTAAATAGACTTGCTCAGAAATCTACTATTACAAGGGATGGCTACCGCACACCTCAAGTTAAACTTCTCCTTGGAGACAACAGCTGGGTTAAACATAAAGACAATGGAATAGTATATTCCTTTGACATCACAAAGTGCATGTTTTCTTCAGGAAATATAACAGAGAAACTCAGGGTTGGAAAATTTGACTGTGCACAGGAAACGGTTGTAGATTTGTATGCAGGCATTGGTTATTTTGTTCTACCTTACCTTGTCCATGCTAAAGCATCAAAGGTTTATGCGTGCGAGTGGAATGAACATGCTGTTAAAGCATTAAGGAGAAACCTTCAGTTGAATCATGTTGAGGAACGATGTCTCGTTCTTCCAGGCAATAACAGAAAGGTATAGTGTGTGTACGTAGACTGGGGCCATTTGTTCGGGAGGAAATAAGACCCGCCTCAAATGAGACGCAAACTGCTGTTGTAAATGGTACAAAACAAGAGTTTGCGTCTTCCACTCTTAAGAACGTCTTATTTTTGGGCCGAGGCTGAATGTTCTTTAATATTTTGGAGATTTTAGCTTTAAATGTTCGTAAAAATGTTGTTAATATATTAATCATTTTAATTGGTGTACACGCTTTTTAGGCTACCTTTTCATATAAAAAAGCGTGTGTACTTATTTTCTTTTTTCTCTAGCGCAAACCTTACGGGAGCATAACGTTTGAAAGAAAGAAAAAAAAAATAATGAGTCTTGCAAATTGTTCTACTAAAATTTTTATGTATTTTATTCTAGTTGCAAACAGTGTTGCATTATGGGCTATCTCCCTATTCCATGATATTGCGCTGAGATGTAACAAAACAAAGTTCTCGGTCATTTCTCAGCTTCGACTGTATTCTTAGCATGTTCTTGAATTTTGGCCGACTTTCAGCCGGACTCATTCTTATAAAAAAGGTTCTATAAAAAAAAGAGTGTATTCTAGACGCCACTCACATAAGACGGGCTTATCTTGGAACAGAATTTTCTGTTTTTGATTATTCCGCATCTCAAGACTTAAGAGTTGAACTTTCTTGTATGCTTCTCGTCTTACATGAGACGCAAACATGTATAAATGGTACTGTTCTGGTCATATTGGATACGTGTCATCGCTAAGGTGCATTTTATTTTCTCCCGTATAAGTGATCCTATTGTGTCACTAATCATCAGTTTGTTCAGATGTCTATAATGCCGGTCGATCCTAAATAAGAATCATAAGAACCAATAATGTTTTTAAAATATTTATTTCTAGATGTGATGATGAAATTTACGGGTAAAATAATCATTTTTCTATTTGAAAAGTTCCGGTCTCCTCATGACACCATTATGCATCACGTCAAAATAATATTACAGATAACACGAATAAATGTTCAGGATCAAGTTCAACGTCGCTAGAGCCTTGTAGAGGTTAGCAAGAGAAGTCTAAAATAGAAAATAGAAAAGGACTTAGAAAGTCAAGGAAAACGCCTTGAATTTCATATCCAGCTAATAGTAGACTACCAGTAGTCCCTATTTTTCCTCTTTTATAGTTCTTACAAGCAGGCAAACTATTGAACTCGCGAAAACTGCAGTGAAGACAAAAGCAAAACGAGCACGGGGGTGGGGGTGATACATTTTTGTCTTCGCCCCAGTTTTCGCGCGCCATCTTGATTAACCCCCTTGTACGAACTATAAAAGAAGAAAGCTAGGGACTGCTCGTAGTCTAGCTAATAGTGGCAGCCCTAATAACAGATTATTCATTTTATCGTTTTAAGAACAATTTAATATTTTAACAGTGGTCTAACGCTAAACCGGTGAATGTTAAAGTCTATGTTTAGAAGCGATGATAAAAATTCAGTTTTAGAATAAATCAAAGTTAGCAGCTAGACTTACGAAGAATGCGTTTTTATTTAAGACAGTTGTAACTGTAGATTATTCATATTAGCGTTTTAAAAGAATTACATCGTTATGAACAATTGAACACTTTCAAAAGTGGTCTAACACTGAACCGGTGAATGTGAAAGTCTATATTTAGAAGTGATGAAAAAGATTCAGTTAGACTGATTAATGTTGGCAGCTAGGGTTTTGAAGAATGCTGTTTTGAGACAATTGTAATTGTATTTTCACAGCTTGTTCTGAAATCTGTAGCAGACCGAGTAAACCTTGGTTTGATTCCCTCAAGTGAGCAAGGTTGGCCCATTGCCTGTGCTCTACTCAAACACAACGTTGGAGGCTGGCTCCACATTCATGGCAATGTTACATCAGGGAAAGTTGTACCTTACAAGCCAGAGAGCTTTAATTCAAATGGAACTTCTCAAGACCCGAGAATATCAACTCAAAACTTTTCCTCTAACAAACGGATTAAACCTGAATGGCAATTTTGGGCAGCTAGCACTGCTGTTACATTGAGGTCACTGTTGAGCATGGCACACTCTGAAATGGGTTCACATGATTGGAAAGTGACTGTGGTTCATCTTGAGCACGTCAAGTCATATGCACCTCACATTGATCATCTTGTACTTGATGTCGAGTGTCGGCCACTTTAGCAATAATCCTGACAATACCAGTTCACTGGAAAATACGTCGTCTAAAAATAACTTATTGCACCTATGTATTCAACTTGTATTGACAGGGCAGGTCTAATTTGCAGATTGCTGAATGCATATCGCAAGTCAGTAGAAAATCGCATATCGCGCGGACTTTTCTGTAATCGCGGACATTCGACAATTTAAGTTATTTTAGGGCCTATATTGTTCATGCTTTGATATATTTCCGCTGACCTAGTATACTGTAGTCGCTTTCTACATTATTCTGCAAATTGCAACTTAAGGCCACTCTCTATCCTCAGACCATTTTTTCGCTACTTTTAGTGATATTTTTGGTATCTCCGCCATTATTTTGAAATGTGAAAAATCCGATAATCACTTCACAGATTAAATAAAAAAAGGAAGCCATTTGAATATTTTGAGATTTTTTGGATGAGATTTGAGGAAGGAGATAGGTTTTGTAAATATAGTTTTTAAGAGAAATTTCAGTTTGGGGGAATTTTAAAGGTTTGAAAATTAATTTTGGAGTTAATATTTGATAGAAAACCGCCATGTTGAACCGTCCCCTAACGAAAGGTGCACTTTCGCATGGTCTGGAGGGACGGTTTGGCGGTCATCCCCCAAATTCTTCTAACTCGGATACTTCTTTCAAATCCTTCACTATCCACCGAAATTCAGGGTAGAGTCCCCTTAAAAAACATACACGCTATTTTATAAAATCCAGTAGATTCCACCGCGGCTCATCGTTTTTAATTTTTTGGCTGCTTCAGCCTCAATTTGTTCTTATTTCAGTGAGCGGATTACAATGTCAACCACCTACCGTCGGAGTCGAGACTCTTGATGACGCTGATAGAAAAACTAAAATATAATAAGTTAAGAAGTAGACACGACGTGTATAAAGTAATACAAAGTACTATATTTCAATTTGAATTTATTCTCACACCTGAAGAAGGCTAGTTTGGCTAGCCGAAATATAGTACTTTGTATAATTTTATATACGTCGTATTAACTTTTTCACTTTTATATATATGCAAATTACACACGCCGTGACTTGAAGGATAGAAATGCTTTTCAGCTGAAGAAACCTATAATTAAGAGGCCTTTCTTTTGTTTGTCTCGAAGAATAGAAATGAAACAGAAATCATTTTTAACCGCTTTTTAAGAATACCCCCGACACTGTCGTTAGTGTAATTCTGCCCATTTGTTTTTAGAGAACGACGAATGCGCAGAATAAATCACCATGTCATTAAACACAGTGTCGGGGTATTCTAAAATCTAGCCCCTGGGTCTTTTTATAATCAAACATTTCTCCAAAATTAAAATGAACTTTAAATATATTTCAGACTCAAAGTGGATAAAATCATTTTCAAAAAAAAATATCAGGTGCTGTTAACAGATTGAATAACCATGCAATAAAAAACAAATAGATTCTAAAACATGCCATCATTTTATTGAGAGAATTGAGCAGGTGAATCTTGAATTTTCCCAAACATTCGCCTTGGTTTTCACTAGCCTATAAACTCACAGATAACATGTTTTATTTTTTAATGAGAGCATCGTTAGTAAAATAGACTCGGGTTGAGCTTGAGATAATGTTGTTCATACTTAACTTCATATTATTAATAACAATGGTCAGGAAACATGTATTGAAAATAGTTCTATACACTAACAAAGCCCAGTTTGTTCCAGAACGATTACTGACACATAAGCAACCAAACAACGACTGATCATAGGCGAGATGTTTTATTAGACATCATGTATATGGAATAAATCACAATTAGCGTCAAGAGCATAAGGAAACTATTTTTATAATATCCATTATAGTGTTAATAGCTTAAAGGACTCATCAATACAAATTAGGACTTCTTTAACTGATGTTTATAAAGTCAACGAATTTATTTTTCAAAGGAAAACCTCTTATTTGGCAGTGTTTCTCACAGGTAAGGGAACTGGATTTGCGACCTAACTTAAAACACAAAGACAATAGACTTCTTTGCAAAAAACCTTAGATTGGTCTACACGATGAATTTGATTAACTTCTTTAGTTCAAAAACAAAAAACATGAAGAACCAATGTTTTTTTTAAATGATGCTTTTGGTTTGCAAAGGTACAATTATATAAAAATGTATAAAATGACACAATCTGAATTTTCAAAGCACATGCACTCAGGTCCGGTTACCTTATCTATAATAGCGATAGGCAGTGTTATAACTTGATTGAGCAAGTGCTCAGAAATCCGGCAGAAACCTGTGAAATCACCATGTACTGGGTTTCTAAACTCAAAAATAATCAAGACTGTACTTGATAAAGTTAATTAGGATTTTACTGTCCACGGAACAGCATTACAATTCATCACAATTAAAAAGATTGTGCCCAGTCTATTTTTTCTTTTTCAATGTTTACTATTCGAAGAATCTTCAGAAACGGAATGTCACTGAAATGCCTTCAGTCCCTCTCTTGTGCTCATACTCTAGTAAAAAAACCTGTGCAACAAAGTATCGAGAACCCTCCTCTCCCACACCATATTCCAACTGAATGGCTCTCAAAGAATCACAAAATCAACTTTACAAGGTAATGTCTACCGGTATTTAGTGATTGAAAAACAATTTAGAACGCCGACAGTTATATAGACCTTCGTGACGAATGACCGGTAAGCTGAGCCTGGTTTGGTTGTTAGGACACAAAAAAACTAACTGTTAAACTATGAGAAATGTCAATTTAGTTCAAAACAATAACACTGACAAATACTTTTCGTAGGCCGAGGATACAAACTCAAATTAGTCATGTGTACATTAAATATATATATATATTGTACATAAAATAAGTGACCAGTAATAAACTTTCATGTAGTATGGCATTAGTGTCCTCACAACGACTGAAGTCAGAATAATTTTATTGCTGTTGCTTGTGAACAAAAATCAGATAAAAATAGCAATGCCATAAAGCCTTTTTTTGTTTTTTCAGTTGTGTATTCATCAAATCCAAACTAACACATGCTTTATACTACAGTACAGTCAATGAATTCTCATAAGCTACGTTAAAACAAATACAACGACTTCTGGTGGAAAGTTATAATTTAAAAGTTTTTAACTTCTTCAAAGTATTTGAAATGAC
Source organism: Zoanthus sansibaricus (assembly GCA_026122405.2). Classification (NCBI taxonomy): domain Eukaryota; kingdom Metazoa; phylum Cnidaria; class Anthozoa; order Zoantharia; family Zoanthidae; genus Zoanthus; species Zoanthus sansibaricus. Next base: position 7,375 of record JAPEIX020109519.1, read on the forward strand.
TAGATTTTCACAAACAACTACAAATATATAGCACAACCATTGCAGATTGTACCATTTACCGAGTCCAGAAAATGTATAATCACAAAAAATGTGATTATCGATAAAAATTTGACTAAATTTCACTACCTCAATGAAATATTAATATCACTTATAATTGAATTTGGAGTTTGTTATCATGATACTTGAGAGGTCATTGGACTATTAGCATTCTGGGTAGGGTTTGTATCTGTACTACCATATGACTTGTCCATTGGTTCTTGAGTTGCTGTTCCATTGCTGGATGACGTTGGTTGAGTGACTATTGGAATCTCATCTTCCTCCTTGAAGTCCTCATATGCAGCATACTCCTCCCAGTTCTCCTCAGGATTGGGCTTGCACTTACCGCAACAGAAATTAAAGCAGCAACAACAGCAGCAGCACAGATAACAGCCAGTTATAATGCCACAGAATATGAACAATGCCTACCAGGTTTTCCAAGGAAAAAGACATGATTAATGTTACGTTTCACTACAAAATATTTCAAAGTAGTTTAAGCAGCAGCATTTTTAAAGTACTAAGAACAGATTTCAGGGAAATAATCTTGGGAACACTAAACGCAAATGTCCGGCAGACATAGAGATGTCGGTATTCATAGAGATGTCGGTATTCATAGAGATGTCGTCGAGAATGAGCAAATATTATTTTGCCATTCTTGAGTGTTCCTACGGGCAGAAATCAAAGACACACTAAAAATTTGATGGCCAAAGCCAACTCTGCACCAGAAAACAAGGCGATTCAATATAACTGAAATAAACGTTTTTATACCAAGTTTTATAAAATAATTTGGATAGTACGTGCGACTTGATTGGTGTACAAGTGTGTTATCATAGTGCTATGAATCATGAAAATGGACTGAGTGTGCATGGTTGGCTGTTTCCAAGTTGTGAGAATTTACAGTTTCATTAAAGATCGCTTCATATATCGTCTTTCTCTTTGTTCAGAAAAAAAATAGAAAACCTTTTGCCGCACCTTTATTGCAGCCTGGTGTGAACCTTGGCAAAGTTTGAGAATTCTCAAGAAGGTGAAAACCTCAACTGTATCTTAGCTCTTCACTGATCTGCTCTTGAAATCTCAAGCGTTCGCCTTGGTTTTCACCAGAGTATGAAGGCATGCTTTGTTCCTTCATTACAGTTTATAAGCTAAACTAACGGGCACGCTGATGACGGGGGACATGTTAGAAAAATTAAAATCTGTTCTTATTACCTGAACATAATATTTGTAATTACAAAATGTATAATTAAAGCCACAAATTTCTGCATTATGGACTTTTAAGCCAGAATAGAAAAAAAACTGCAATTAAAACATGGATTTCAAAGTAGATACTCAACTCAATAGATACATGTAAGGACAGAACAACTCAGCTTTCAAAAGTCTTACCCTGTATGACACTAGTAAATGTTTTCTAAAACAGTAATCCCGTGCTCTCTTGTCAAGTTGATATATGATTTAAGCTAGTAGCCTAACTATTAGGTTTTAAACACGAAATGTTTAATTGCTGATTTCCTCTGCAGAGAAGAGTTTCCAAGAAAGTGGTTTGAAAAAGAGTACTGACAAATAATCTTCAAACGAGACACATTACCTTACACCAGCCACTATTAAGTCTGAAGTACAACTGGACATTCTGCAGAGAGAAATAACAAATCCATAATTTATGAATTTCAGTAATAAAGTATTGGATATCAAAGCAACAAAACATACTTTTCTGTGGGTTTACCATGCAGCATAATAAACCACGAAAGATGTTGGGATAACACGAAAAAGCCGAATATTGCTTTAATGAAATAACTTTAAAACAAAATTAAACTAATTGATTCCGAGATATGGCTTAACAACACAACAGAATAGTTATGATACATCACAGCAAGCGTACAAATTTGGTTATTTTCTACTCGATTTAAATTTCTGTTATATTCAGTTTTTTTTTGTTCAGAAATAAACCATTTTGACTGAACAAAACAATCATCTGACGTATGTTTTCTAAGAACGATCTGGAAATGAAGAGCTCTGTACAAGCTGGAGAGCAAATAATGCATCCGAGTTTTAATGGATGTAGTGAAGATTAATATAAAATCCAAAAGGAACAAAATTATTAAATTCTAAATGCTACAACCATTGCTTTTGAAGATGCACATACATATTAGGCAATGATGACTTACTAAATGAGAGAGAGAGAGCCAAAAGAAAATTTATAACCATTATGAAGCAATTATTAAAAGTTTCTTGGTCGGCTAGTATTTCTCTTTCCCTTTTTATTCACAAACATATATAAATGTTAAAACCCTTGATATTCGAAAACAGAAGCTTTCAACGGACTAAACTTTGAACAAGCATACATCAGGTGCAAAACAAGAATCAAATATTTTATAAGAATTATGCAAAACATAAAAATGAGTGTTCTACTTGATATCAGTTATAATAACAGATTATAAGTGTTTCGCTTACTACTACTGTTTACCTAGAACTAGCGAAACTAGATAATATGTAAACACAAAACTTAAAAACGGATCGGGACTAAAACTTAACTTAGAGTTTCTGGACTCGGCTTTGCACGAATTTCCGTCATAACAAAGTTTTAGTGCAATTATTTTTGCTACATTTTAGGCATTAATGGAGCTGAACCTATTGGTTTCGGCATTCTAGTTATGTCTGTTCAGATATCTATCTATTAGATTGCACTAAAACTTTCTGATTATGGATCCGCAAAGCCGACTCCAAAGTTAAAGTTTTGATCCCAATCCGTATTTAAGTTTTGTTTCTAGCTCTGGTACAAACTATTGCTCACACTAATAGTACCGTGGAAGTAACCTTCAAACATGTACTTAGGTATTGCATTAATCAAAATGTATTGATTACTTTCTCCCTAAATTTCAAAAATTGATGACAATATACAATAGACAAATAAACACTGCACGTTAAAATTAACTTTTATCAAAAAAATTTGCAAAACTGGCTTATAAAAAAACCTGAATTGCTAAATAGAAAAAAGGAAATGTTGTATTGCTTCCACAGTATTTCCACAAAATGTGCCAAAATAATAGGTACTGACAGTATCTACAAGTGTTTAGGGTATACTCCAAAATATAGAAAATCAGTTTTCCGCATCACTTTCTTCCTCAATAGCAACAGTGAAATTTGTAATTCTCAAGTTTGGTCGCAAATCTGTTAGATCTTCAATAAGTTCATTCACTGTTCTTTCCACAATAACTCCGTTGAGATCAAGAGATTCAAGCGCACAGTGTGGACACGTCCTAAGGGTAGTGACAATCTCAAGAGCTCCCTCACTTGTAATCAAATTCTGGCCCATCTTAATTCCCTTGAGCGTGGTATTTTCTTTAAGTGACTCAGCTACATAAAATGCACCTGAAGCTGTAATAAGGTTACCACAAACTAGGATGTCCCACAAACTTCTGTTTGCTTTAATAATTTCTCCAAGAAACTGCATGCCCGAATCATTTAAGTAATTCCAAGAAATATCTAGGACTCTCAAGGTGTCGCTCTCTATAAGCCCAGCAGACATTGAAGATAGTCCAGTGTCTCCAAGAAAATTGCTGCTAAGGTAAAGTTTTTCAAGTACGCAAGTTTTTCTCTGCAAGACAAGATTCATTTCGGCAGCAAAGCCGTCCATTAACAGGTTATGACTTATGTTTAGTTTCTTGAGAAAGACGTTGTTATCCAGTGAATGTATCAAAGGAATGATGATGTCATCAGAGAGGTTATTGTTCGAGAGATTAAGTGAATCAAGAGTTTTATTTGCTAATATTAATTTTGCTAGGGCTTGAACAGCACTTGATCCAAGATAATTATTGGACAAGTTTAAATCCCGAATTGCACAATTGTTCACCAACCCTTTTGCAATGACTTCACCACTTTCATCTCCAAGATTACAGCCAGAAAAAACAAGGGTTGACATTTTCATGCAGTGGAAATGTTTAGTAATTTTCAATGTCTGAAATAAATCCAGTTGCCAAGCACTCATGACCAACTCGGCACTGTTTTGTTTCTTTTCAAAATAAGTCACAGGATCATCAATTTTTTTGATAATCGGAGTCGTTACTTGTGAACCACGACCATCTGTTTCTTTTGCTACAAAATTATCAGAAGTTGTAAATTTACTCTTCATGGACTGAAGAACTCGTATTCGACTAGCCACACAAGGAAATTTGTCATAAATTGAAGATTTCATATTGTTAACATTTTTGTTATTGATGGAAGATTTGTAAGTACTACACCAGGATGTCTGAACAAGGGAAGATTTCCTATCCATGTTTTAACTTTAAAGTTAAACCCAAAACCCGAGAGCTACTGAAGACACTATAGTATTGAAGTGCAGTAGCTGTGATAACACTTAGTCTTTAATCAACAAAAAAGTAAAAAGCTATTAGAAATGTTTCTTATTAAGAGCACCTGTCCTTAACTTTTTGTTTGGAGCCACAAACCTTTAATTAATTATTGCATGCTAACCACAATTGTGGAAATTCTAAACCTTTGAATCGATTCTAGTTTAAAATGAACTTAAAATTTAATGAAAACAAATATTTCAATAACTTAATTTAAAAAATGGAAGAATTGTATCAAAATTCTAATAATTTGGAAACTTAATTCAAATTGGATGAGATGATTTCATTGAGATTTCAATTTGAAGCTCATTATTAGTACTCTGAATTTACACGACGTTTTATGATTGACCACTAAATGTCTGAAAATCAATTGTTCCTAAGGATTGGATATCACCACACATTAGTCAGTGATAACTTAGAATGATAAGTATGATTCATAATGATGCCATTTTTCATCCAGTATGATCCAAATGAACGATGGGAATATATAGCTAAAAGTCGAGCATCGAAGGTAAAATTTTTGTATCTATTTATTACCACTTCTTTTGTATCAATATGAATTTTTTAATCCAAAATTCATTTAAATTTTGTTAAATTCCTCTCAAATTAACAGACACATTAGGTCACACGTTTCCATTCTTAAGGTAACTTCTTAACTACCGCAAATATTCGCAAAATCCAGGTATTGACTTTTGTACTAAACTAAAAATTTTGAATTTAAATTAACTTTAAGAAGTCGTATTGAAGTTGTCTTGGGAAAGCTACAAAGCCAAGAAAAACTTTCTATTTTAAAATGATTTAGTGTATGCTTTTTTATCTCATTCAATTGAAGAGAAACGTTACGGTGTTTTTTGGTAAGACCTTGCACTAAGACGTTACTCAAAAAAATTGCAAGTATGTTTTTGCTCTCATTTATTGAAGAAGCTACAAATTTTAGGGAAAAACACTAAAAAGTTTGCACTTCAAGTGAGAAAAATAATTCGAAATAACATAACTCAGAAAACAAAGAGCTCAATCACTTATTACTTGAAAATTTTTATTCAGGTAGCACCGAATTAAATTTAAATGTGAGTCTGTAAAAGTTAAGACAAAATTATAAACCTCTGCAAAATGTGTCGGGTGTTTTACCGTGCCTGTGTTTTTGTAAATTCTTTAACCACATCTTACATTTTGGTATTTCTCCCTCCGACCTGTCTTTTGTCTTTTTAAGATTAATCTTCATTCCCTTACTCTGAAATGCCCTTTTCCATTTCTGAAACTCCTCCCGTATGGTCTTACTTGTCAAAGCCAAGTCGTATGTGTATAAAATTTCATTCAACAAATCTTCTCTTGCACCCACCATAACCACATCAACCATAATCACAAAAATAAGAAAAGCAACAATACTGATTACTCAAAGAATATTCCTCTGATTTAACCTGACTTGCGACTTTGCTCCTTCATAGACTCTCATTATTATCTGTGGTACGTCTTTCTTCCTCACAGACCAGTATATTGCCTTCCTTGGTGCTCTATCAAACAATTTCTCCATATCCACTAAACACGCGCACTCCTGCATCTTTAATATAAAGAGAACATTTACTGTTCGTTTTTCCAATGCCATCTTGTCAAGATTTACCATTGCTTTTATTCTCCGCTCCAGCATCCTTTCCTCAATCTTCATAGCATGCTCCAGTAATTTTTTTACTCCACAATTTATCCCGTCCCTTTCCCGTGAAGATTGGTACAACTACACTCATCTTCTAGTTGATTGGCATTCGTCTTCCATTCAACACAGGTTGGCAAAGTTGCATAACCATGTTAACTCCTGTTTCACTACTCGCACTAAACATTTCCATGGTTACCTATTATAGTCTGGTCGCTCACCTTTCCTTGTTTCATTTTCCTTATTGCTTTTACCACAGTAACCATCACGAATGGTTTTTCTACTATATCCACTTTGTCATATTTTACTACTCACACTCTTTTCATCTTTTCCATAAGATCTTTCCATATTTCTCTACCATCACTTTCGCTGAAACTCAATTTTCCAATACATCCTCTCATGCGTCTTCCACCTTTAACATCTCTTCCCTCTTTCTTCATCAACTTCACAAACTTGAAGATAAATTTATTTTTCACACAAACATTTATCTCCTTTTTGGCCACCCACCCGTCTTTGTTCCACACAATTTTTCACACGCTTTTAACACAATCGCCACAAATCTGGTCCCTCAGCATTTATCAACTCCTCAACCCGTCTTTTCGGATCATGAAGAAAATTGATTGTAGACTGTAAAATTTGACTACTAGTGTTTGCATCAATAACAAAAATTAACATTATAAGAAGGTAAATTCATTTATAACAGATAGAAAAGTACAAAAGTCAAGCAATTAGACAAACACAGTTTTGCAGGCAGTGAATCCAAATGCATAAAAGAGAAACAAAGTTGAACTCATACCAACACATGCAGCTTGTATGTTGGCAAAGGAAGCTGAAGATTTACTAGCTGTTTGGAGCAAGTATTAAGAGATCTAGAAGAAAAATTGGAAACAATTTTGAGGAACAGAAGCAATGTTGGAAGCAGAATAGACATTTTACTTTCATGGCCAACTGAGGGCAAGTGCACAGATGACAGCAAGGAAAACTTGGAGATAGTCTGTTGAGATTTGATTGGTTGGGTGAGGACAGAAGAAAATGCAGAAACAAATTTTCCTACCCTAGGCTGTTCTCCACTGGAAGAAAAATATCTAAACTGACAATATTGCACAAAAAACTAACATTTCCTAACAGATTCAAATGTTACATAGACACTATGCATGTAGTTAGTTGACAGTGCTTTCTTGATGTCCCCTCTCGCAGCTTTTGCAAGTTCATTAAAAAGGTTAAATTAAAATCTTATTATGAGCAAAGTGGCTTGTTGAAATCAACACTTATCTCTGGTTTTCTATTGTTTGGAGAATCTTTCACTACTGGATGAGATACCAATTCATCACAGGTTAGCTCCAGCCATAGAATAGCACTCAGATATTCAATGACCTTGTAATGGAATGTAAAGCTACTCAACATACCTCGTCTCCAAACTGTTCTGCAATATACAGCCCCATTGAACCATATTGATCATAAATCTCTCGCTTACTAGGATCAGATAGTATACTATGGGCATGATTGATATCCTTGAACTGCAAATCATAATAGTTTTGAATAAGATCTTGAATATTCTCTTTTAACTTTTTTGTCAGGAAACCTCTTGTTAAATATTCTATAGTAAAATTCATTGCTTGATGAGGGTGTTCCACGTTAAATTTCCTGAGAAGAAATGTATTGCACAAACCGCACAGCAGTGAGTGCGATATGAATTTTTCGAGTGAGATTTAACGTGGAATACCCGAGTCTGGCAATGAATTTTACTTGAATCGCATAGCATTTTTATTTTTGTTTCTTTAAAAACATTGGCAGTCTTCTACTAATGCGAGAAGGAATTGCTATGCTCAGCTGATTACTTTACAAGGCATTTGGTGAGAATAATTCATAATTTATTTAGGTCAAATCTCACAAAAATATAAAAAAAAAGATATAAAGTTAAATGAAATCTTTAATCGACATAGAATGACAACAACTCAGCTGTTTAACAAGGATTAAAAGAGAAGATATACAAGAAACAAATTTTGACTCTGGACAACATGGAATCGTTCAATGAAGTGACATGAAAACAAACAAAATAAACCAGTGACTGTCGGCAAAAAGTCATAAAACTCCAGTTAAGCAAGCATTATATGAATTCAAACTGAAATAAATAACTGGCTTGCCTGCATACTGACACATCGCCGAATTGTTTACCAATGGAAAAATTTACTGAGGAGTTGATAAAGTTTCTTTCTATTCTTTGCTTCCATTTCTTTCTTAAAATCGTCAAGTTGTTTATCGGTGTACAAGTTAGACTTGAACTTATACCAGATCTTGGACATTTTCCTACATTTCCTGTTTTGTCAGTATTGCTAAACTGTACACAAACAAAACAGCGATGTTTCGAGTAAACTCAGCAGTTTACTGCAAAAGAGCTAAATTTGCACAAGCGCAAATTCCATGTGAAATATCCCCTCATCTATTGGTAATTTCAGCTAATCAGCGAAAGAGATTCATTGTGGCTATGCGATTCTGTTACAAATATAATTCAAACTACAGTACATAAGATACTAAATTTGATACTAAAATTTCTTTAAAAACATCTAACCCAAAGAATATATGTTATTAATTCGTGAGTTATATCTTTATATGTTTTATTACAAGTCAAATAAAAACTGGAAAGTTACAGTACAGTAACAAATCATTTGATTATTAATTGAGAACAATTTTAATAGTTACACTATGGCTTTTAAAATTTCATTTTAAACTCAAATTCAAATTTTACTGTTTCTCTAATAAGCTGCTTTCTTTAGTAAGCCCCTCCATAATATGTTCCCTTCTCTAACGCACCCTCTAATGCACCCTTCTCTGATACTCCATCTACAATATGTTCCCTTCTCTGATGCTCCCTCCATAATATGTTCCCTTCTCTAATTCATCCTCTATAACATGTTCCCTTCTCTGATGCTCCATCTACAATATATTCCCTTCTCTGATGCTGCCTCCATAATATGTTCCCTTCTCTGATGCTCCCTCCATAATATGTTCCCTTCTCTGACGCTGCCTTCATAATATGTTCAGTTCTCTGATGCTCCCTCCATAATATGTTCCCTTCTCTGACGCTGCCTCCATAACATGTTCCCTTCTCTGATGCTCCCTCCATAATATGTTCCCTTCTCTGATGCTCCCTCCATAATATGTTCCCTTCTCTGACGCTGCCTCCATAATATTATGTTCCCTTCTCTAATGCATCCTCAATAACATGTTCCCTTCTCTGATGCTCCCTCCATAATATGTTCCCTTCTCTAACGCATCCTCGATAACATGTTCTCTTTTCTGATGCTCCCTCCATATTTATGTTCCCTTCCCTGATGCTCCCTCCATAATATGTTCCCTTCTCTGATGCTCCCTCCATAATGTATGTTCCCTTCTCTGATGCTCCCTCCATAATATGTTCCCTTCTCTAACGCATCCTCGATAACATGTTCTCTTTTCTG
>JAPEIX020109520.1:0-10036 GCA_026122405.2 Zoanthus sansibaricus
TAACTAGACTTTTCTTTAAAAACGAAATACTTTTTTATTTGAAAGTCGTTAGCTTTTAATGACACAAGCCCAATTTGATTCCGCATTTTGTTTTTGTAAACGTATATGAAATATGAAGTGCTACATACCCTGCCGCCACATTTCTCACAAAAATACATAAATCTTTCCATTAATGAAATGTCTGACTGTAACTCCACATGCAGCTTTAAGCCTTGAATTTTGTTAATATGTATGAAAAGATAGCATTGGGAAATTTCAGTTTGTGCAAAACTTTATGATTGGTAATAAATTTTACGCACCCCATTTTTTAATGTAAGGTGAAAAATATAATCGACGCCAGATCTTAATTAGCACCTTTGTGTCCTCGACTTTAATTGCTTCGTTTAAACGGGCGCCAGAAGTTTACTGAGGTCACGTTAAACGTGACGTTTCTATTGTCTATTAACCAATAGAGTCATGCTATTTTTTGCTGCTCACCATGCATGGCAATAATGACGGAGCTATATCTATCTGTGTTTCTTTTATTAGCACGTTCAGTATGCTTCTTTGACTTGCTATCCGAGTCATCCGAAGAAATACTGACCGTTTGAATAATGGATTACTACTATCCCAGCCCAAACCAACTGTCCTCCCAGCCTTGTTATAACCCGGCTCCTTCTATGATGCATAACTATGGAATACGGCCGTTTAATCCATATCAGTACTACAGAACCGATACGGGCCAGTCTTGCACAGCAGTCTCTCCAAGGTCAAACACAGTGGCTAACTTTACGCCTTCCCTAAACAGTATGCCTTACCCCTCAGTAAAAGATAGTTTAGAGACTTTGGCTGCAATATCAAGTTCTATTGGTTCATCTCCGGTGCTTCAAAAATTTTCCGAAGGTATTCCAAGAGAGAGGTCAAGGTTTTCTTTCCAAATAGACTCGCGCAAAGATACCAGATCGCCGAACAATTCAAAGGAAAAGGCTCTAGAAGGTAAAATGTCAAAAAAACTAAATGTTTTTTATTTAGCGGCTAATTGTAAACTCGGTATATAAGGTGGAGATTGTATAAAATTAAAGTTGCTTTTTGCTTCAATCATTCATGAAAGACAAATCCTTGGTAGAAGCAGCGGTTTATCCATAATATCAAAAACAATCCTGCATAAAACCATTTTTTAGAAACAAAAAAAATTGTATGAGCAGTATTATTTTTACTTTGAAGTTCTTCGAAATCAAAACGTGCCTTTACGATAAATCAAAGAGATGTTCTTAGAATGAGTAACTAAATTTTATCCCACCAAACTTTGTACTTAATATTTGGTTAGTTATTGTTTTTTCACTTTAAAACTATTTTAATGTTAAGAAAATTAAAACTATAATAAACTATTTAACCCTTTCACTTATTTTTTGTAGATAAAGACGATGATGAAGAAGAAGATGATGTTCCCTGGCATTTTAAACAACCTTTTAAAAGCAGGCGTAGAATGGCGTACACTAGAAACCAGCTGTTGGAGCTGGAGAAGGAATTCCATTTTACAAGATATCTCACAAAAGAGCGACGTTCCGAATTATCAAACCATTTGGATCTCTCTGAACGACAGATAAAAATCTGGTTTCAAAACCGCCGAATGAAGTGGAAGAAAGAAAACAAGCCCGTAATTCCAACCAGTAGAGGAATGAGACGCGGTTGCACTAGATGAAAGTGTAGCATTCCTCGCCACTAGAGTTAGACACCCGAACACTTCAGAACACTTAACTCCTGTTGTAAATAAACAATGATATTTCTTTCTAAGATATTAAGACAGGGTATATATTTTGCTTTCCAAGGTTTCTTGGTAGAAACAAGTTTGGACATAGAAGACATTTTGTTTGACAAATACCCGTTGAAAACTGCTTGGTTCTCGTATATCGATAGCCTTTGCGGATAAATGAGTAATTACGTGTGAATGGCGCGGCGTGTTAAGCAAAATGAACACAGATTATAGTCTCAGATAATATAACATTACAAAGACTTAATACACATAAATATCTATATATATATTAGGCCTAATTTCTTTCAAAGAAATTAAAGTATTTATCTAAAGTTTACATTTGAATAGCTTCTTGACATGGTTTCTTCAGCGATACAAAGGGGGAAACTTTTTTGGTTTTTCTTGAATTGAAAGCTTTAGTGAACTCTGTTGCTAAATTAGAATTATGCTGAATAATTTATATTTTCAAACAGTCTTTAATTTTGTTTTATTTGGAGTTGCAATAAGAGAGCAGAGTTGCGAATGTTTGTAAAAATTTTTTTTACTACAAACGAAGCCGAACGTGTGCAGGTTTGCGGTATCCACCATATATCTATTTGACACTAATTTCAATATACTTCCTTTTCATTTTCTGCTCAACATCCAAATATCCTGTATAAAAAAACCCTCACAACAATCCTATTTTAAACAGAGCTATTTTGGTCCAGCAAAACGTGAGTTTTTTTTGTCTAGCCGACAAACACAATCTAAATGCTAATTGCAAGCGAGTTCCTCAGAACATGAAACATGGCCCTGTACTTTCTGTCATTGTGGAGTTAACAAGCTTAAACTAACATATTTACTGGTACTTATGATAGATTACTGAGCCAATACTCAATTCGTATTTGCTTAAGAAGATTTCTCGGGATAAAAGTAAAGCATATGTTTTTTCAAAAATTTATTAATTTAGATTTCAAGATCTCATGCACTTTTAATATATTTCTTGGTTTTCTAGGTCAATGCTTCACAATGGCCGCTAAATGCCTTTTAGAATGGGATAAAATTTGTTTGAATAGTTTAACAGGATTGATCTAATGAAATAGCGAAAAATTATACCCAAAGGCCAAATACATAAGTTTAGATCAAAGAGATTCTAAATATAAATTTTGCGTCCCTTTATTTAGGAGAAGATAAAATCTTTCACAATTATTAGCGTTGTTCGGCAAAATATCTCATTCGTGAAAGAAACTAACACAATGTGACATATATGTGTGTTTTGTCTCTTCCATTCGAAGTTCCTTTGTTTGACATAAACTTTTAACACTTTCTTTACTTATGTTTCATGAAAAAAGTCTCATATACTTGGAACAAATGTGATAATTATATAGAAAAGCATAGAAAGTTTTTGGTAACGATGATAAATCACGGATCTGTTAAAATTCCAGTCGCTGGACTGATACCAACTAACTTCGATCTTCCTTACGCCAATTCAAATCTTAGAATTCTTTACTTTTAATAAGAAAGAAAAAGAAATAGTTTGTTTTCTGTTTGTACAAAAAATACCTAGATTTATACGTCTTTGCAAAAAAGAAAGCTGCTTAGATGTGGAAACAAAAGAGGGTCGGCACCTTCAAAATGTCGAGACGATTTGACTTCAAAGAACTTTGATTTGTTACACAAGGCTTGTATCACGCAAGTTAAATGTTAAGTCCTATATATTCATTGTTGATATCGTTTTGAAAATTATACCGTCTTAATCGGCTAGTTATGTTGTAGAGTTGGTTTACCGCAAATAATTAAGAGAAACGTTTTGTGAATTTCAGTGTTCAGTCATTTTTTAGTGTAAGTTAAAAGTTAGAAGCCATCAATATCTTACTAATACTGTTTTCATTTCTCTTATATTATATATCTCTATAAGACAGAAAAACTGGAGTGGTTATAAACACGTAATGAAAGTTAACTATCGTGCACTAGTTCTGTAAGTGTAATTGTTTAAGTTCGTTTGTAGTTTCACACCATATAATGCAATAGCTAATCGATATTGTACCATGACTAAAAGATTGTACATCTTGATATTGACATTTTAATAATGTACTTTACTAAAAATGCTATTTTCCTTTCTTAAAAAACATTCTGTAAAAATTTTTGTGTATGATGATTCGTGCAATATGCTTTTCTTAAAAGTAGCTAGCTGTTTCGTCTTTCACCAAAATCTTGCTCAACAAGAATGAATTATACCACAACAAGAGGTGCCAAAATTGTCACGTTTCAACTTGCTAACAAGAAAGGACCTCCGACAGACCCGAAAACCGAAGTTCTAAGTTATGCTTTTTCTAAATCAGATTAAGTACTTGTTTTTGTTTTTTCTTTTTTATGAAGTGTTTAAATAGCAGTAGTTTTGTGAAGACAAGTAGTGCCTCAACCTTAATTTAGCCCAAAGCCAAAACGTACAAAAAGTGATCATGTTTGGTTAATAATGTCTGCTCTCGACAAACTGTTTGCGTTTCTCTAACTTTTTTAACCCAGCTTTACTTCTAAAAATCAGGAATCTGTAGCCACGCCGTTGAAGTGAAGTTACTTTTCTCGCTTATCTGATAAAATTAAAATCCTTTGTTTCGTTTCATTTAAAACAACAAAGATGGAGTGCGCTGCTGTTCTACTTAACAGATAAGAAGAGCCCTTCTTGTCGTTCATCTGTATTTTGCTCGAATCAAAAATGTTAATATCTCTCAATTTATTCTCTGCATATCTGAAACAGTAAAGGTACAAGCAAAATCTATAACAAACTTTATGATTGAGGAGAGCAAGTTTAGAGCTAGCTATGTTTCGATGAAATTGTTTTCAAGATCATGAGCCAATAATTGATTCCATTATAAAGTTGAAAACTTTCAATTTCTGTTTATAATGCTTTATTAAGCTAATTGGCATTGGCTAAAGGCAGAAATCTTTTTTCCTAATTTCTTTATAAATCGGCTTCTTCTATGTTCTTAATTAAGAAACAGATAATCGAAATTTATCTTTTTCTTGCCCCTCCCTATAGTAAGTTATCGCAGATCTTGTCCGCCATTGCAGACAATACTTTTAATAGGCCATGAAAAACAAGATCAAAATGGACCAGTGAACACAACCTGGCTTCAAAAAGTTTTTTTCTTTCCTCAAAAGTTTAAAAAACAACACGATAACAGTAGATTTGTATCTCTTACTTAAAGCTAAAATTTGCAAATACTAATGTTTATGATTATACAGCAAAACATGGAACTCGAACACGAAAAAGGAAGTTTGTGTAATTAGGAGAGTGTGTACCTTTGGTCTGTATCCAAAGCTCCATACAGAGCACCCCCATTTCACTTGCAAGCATTCACGCGCTGGATTGTTTTTCAGATGTAAGGTCTTTGTGTCTTACTGAGGTATACGTGCTTGCAACGCTGTTTTATAAAAGTTGGTGCCGGAGCATCGTGCTTAAACGGATTTTTATTCTTTTACTGCTTAACCTCCGAGAGGGCAGGACTTTATATGTAGCAGCCAAGTCATATTTTACACACAACACTTGTCATCTTGCCTGCCTGCTAAGATGGCAGTATTTCATACAGAAAGAATGCGACCTAGCTGTCATGGCCCAATAGGGTCCCATTTCTATCAAGAGCTTATAATATAAAAACCTCTATTGCAAATATTTTATTTTACAATTAGACTTAATCTAAGTCAATCTAGATTGTTAGAACATAAATCTATCAGGAAAGTATGAACATTTGGGAGAAAAATTTGTAATGAACTGTCCGTTCCTCGTGTATGGTTGACATTTATCCGTTGAAATGAGAGACAAAGGTTTATGAAACGAATAATTCACCACTTAAGAAGGTTTAAGTTTGCATGTCATTACTGTGGATGGTGCTAAATCATTTAATCACAGAATACCGACTTTTTATAGATGAGTAAAGATAAGAGAAACCCTGTACTTGTTAGCTAAATACAAATTTTTATTTGCAATCACAACCAACATACGCCGTTGATCCTAAGCCCGAGTGATGAATTACTTTAGTATGAAATCAAAATAAAAATAAAATTTGTAGCATATAAAGATAGGTTTACACAAAATATCCCGCAAATGCACGAAATATTAAATAATGTAGAATTATAAATCATCCGGGAGTTACTTTCTACGACAGCATCCAATCAGATCTTAGGCCAAGGTTGGCTGCTTGTGGTGTCACTGCCTTCCTGACTCTTTTGTGTTGTTTGAATCAAAACTTTCTGTCCAAATGTCCTTGCTTCTACATCCATTGAGGTCATATATTGCTAAAAATTAAGATTTAATTACAAGTTGAACTTCTGAAAGAAAACTATGGTTAACAAGGTGTTATTGTTTGTAAGGGTCTCAGTTCCTGACAGGTGATTAAGCCAAAGGTAGCACCCCCAACTTTGATTTATGATTTCTAAATGAATGCGTGGCACGGCGTGGTGAGAACTTGCAGGCCACACTTATGTTATTTTAAACTTATTGTTTACACCAACACAGCTTGGGCTTCCCAAATGTTTTGCAAACGTTTTAGCTATTAATCGTCACTTTGTACATTGTCGGCTAAAGTTGTATAAACAAAAATCACCGTGAAAACAGAAAACAAACGTTAGAGCTGCCAGCTGCTTTTTTTCATTTCATTTTATCCGTTTTACATAAAGCCCAACAAGGAAAGAATCAATTTACGTCTTTCATAGAGAGGTTACAGATTCTTAAACTTTTAATCAATACGGTAAGTTGTCCACATTTTTTCCTAAAGATAGAAAGCTCAACAAATACTTTTTAAAGATCGAGGCTATTTCTAAGAAAAACTATGAAAGGTTTGTTTATGTTAATGCTTCATATATAATTGCACTTATACAACAACAAACAGTGAAACAATTTACATCGCTAAGATCCCAGTAGGTACTGATAACATTGACAAAAAAAAACTCAAATAAAATTAGATTGCTCACATTTTTTTATGACTGAAAATTTAGATTAGTATTAAAAAACATATTCTAAATCTGAAAAACTTCGAGCCTACGACATTGTAGAAAAAATATAGCCGATACTTTTGGTAGAACTGAATTCATTTTATATCTAGACCGTAAAAAGAAGGACTATTTATATCAAAATATTTGAAAATTTTAACACAAAGTCACAAAATACTGATGGCAAACAAAAATCCAATCCAATCATTTAATTGTTTTATCAATTATTTTCTTTAACGTAACTCAAAAGGGCAAAACATCAGGAAGAAAAAAAAAAAACAGGTAATAATAGTGCTATTCTAAAGGGATTATATAACCTTTTCCAAGTTTTATTATTTCTAGTTGAATGCAGCAACACATTATGACAAACAACCCAAAGTTTGTTATTTATTGTTTTTCCGCTCTTTAGTTGATCACTTTAATTGGAATGGGCAGTCCAATATACTAGCTTTTAAACGGCTTCTATGCTGTTCTCCAAAGCATGAAGTTCCGCTCAAATGGACAAACAAACAAAATGAAAACTTAGGGTCGTCATGTAACTGTTTCTATTTGTTTTTCCTTTGTAGTGAGTTATAGAATTCGTTAGCAAGTTGAAAGAAAAAAAAACAATTTCCTAAACTCTTGCGTCACCTTTATGAAGTCTGAACAGTTTACAGTTTGTGAATATTGAGAAATAAAATCCAATAATTTCTTTTTTTCATTTTCCAATTAAGTCAACATTTCGATTGAATTTTTTTATAAACGTACGTTCACTTAGTTAGCTTTAAATTTACAATGAAATTAAATGTTACTTTTTCAGCTCAAGAAAACAGATCCGTTTCCATTTTAAGTACATTTGTATATTCATAGAAATTCAGGTAAAATACAACTTAACTATAATGGAATTTTGTATAACTGTGGCCGAAAGCAATATAGTTCTGTGCTTCTGATTTTAAAAAGCTTCAATCAGTAAAATTTTAGATTTTTCTATGTTTTTAGTGCAAGTTAAGATGTAACTCATAAAATTAAAATCGTCGAAGTTTTTCTCAACTTTCTTCGATTTGAACGCACTCCAAAAAGCATCCAAAGCGATATATATTAAAAATTCGACGATAGATTAAGAAAAAAAAAGCTGTTAGAAACATTATGCTAAGTTATGATTTGAACTGAAACATATATTTAGAGTAACCGGGGCTTGTCCTGATCCGTTGCATGTCATCTTTAAAACAATGTAATACTTGGCACAAAATGTTACTAAAAAGTCAACTGGATTTGCATTAAGAGAAATTAATGTTTTACTTGTTTCGTTAATCAAATTAAGCAGCAGATTGAAAAGAAGAACTAGTAGAAATGGCCAACTATAGTCATCATTTTAATTTTTCTT
The DNA here is from genome assembly GCA_026122405.2 of Zoanthus sansibaricus. Lineage (NCBI taxonomy): Eukaryota > Metazoa > Cnidaria > Anthozoa > Zoantharia > Zoanthidae > Zoanthus > Zoanthus sansibaricus. Next base: position 8,064 of record JAPEIX020109520.1, read on the forward strand.
TGAAAATTAGTTTATGGTGGAATGATAAAATGTTTAGTTTTTCAATATTAAACCGAAAACGCACATTTGCTCTAAAATTACCGCATGCAACTTATAAATTGACAATTTGTTTTTTTTCTCCATCGTTTTAATTCTCTTATTTAAAAAGCAGACCACAAGGCGTTTCTATGGTTTATAGGCTGCCGGTAAGTCGCTTGCGAAGTTGGAAGAACACGCGAAGAATTCACAAACTACTGTACTGGCAGCTTATGTTACCATGAAATTCTTATGAGTCAAGTTACCTGCACAATAAATGATAGCTGATTGACCAATCATGCAGCATGACTTGGTTATTTCATAAAACACATAAGTTAACAACGAAGGAAATGTAAATCAACGCCTCCTATAGTAACTTTATCACCTGGCGAGGTTCTTGTATCCAAATACAAACCTCATGCAGTTATACACAAATAAACCCTAACATTCTGTGTAGAAAACACAATATGTGCGGATTTATCAATCAAAACATGAGAACAACCAATCAAAGGTTGTTTGGGATTCAGTTACAGAATAACTACTAGTTGAAAGTGAGGTGTGCCGGCCAGTTAAGAACATTATCTAGGGTCTCACCTGTTCAGCGTCGGCGAGTGATTGCTCCACCGTAAGTGGAATCGTAAATCTTATTGATTTTAGTTAAGTGTTTGCGTGAAAACTTTTCACCTAGGCGGGACGACTGAAGGTAAGGCCTTCGTTATCATTTAGAAATGTTTACAAGTTCGCCTATTCGCTTAGTACAACAAACGGTACCCTATTTTAGTGCGTATTAGGCAACAAAATGGCAAACAAAATATTTACAGATAAAGTTCAATTAGTGCAATTTTATTGTTCACTTTTAGTACAATAATTTCAAGCAATAAACGGTGCCAATGAAATTTTGGCAAATGTTTCATACTTTTTTATATAAAGGCAAGTTTTGCTTTTAGCAGATTTTTAGAAAAGCTTAAACAATCAAAAGCAAACTATTGAACGGCAGCCGATTGCAATTGCACTGAGTCGATTAATGAAGGGTGGTTTTTTTGAAGAACAAGGCAAAAAAACTATTTTATGGTTTAATAAAAATATAGAACTCAAGATTTGAAAACAATTATGGAGTCGTATTAGCAACAAAGCTAAAACCTCACCCGGGTGAGAACTTTTCAACTTGATTGTTTATTTTCAAACATGTTTCGGCGTTCGTGCGCCATCATCAGTATGAATGTATAAAAATTTAAAATAGTTTGAATAGCAAAAAAGCTTGTTCAAATGTCTAATGTAAGGGAAAACCTATACTATAGAAAAGTAAAGAATGTTTAGCATGTGCCACCTGTTGATATAACACTGGGTTTAACTATTTGATGTGCACAACTTTTTTAAGTTAAACTTAAATGATATTCAGTTTGAGCCGTGTCAAAAATTTTAAAACTTTTCGCTTAAAAAAATCTTCCTTTTTTTATAGTTTTTGTTTTTCCTGTACATTATACATTGGTACGTGTTTTTTGACTATTTAAACAATCTAAAGTCTTTGTACATCTAAACCGCTGGTAATGTAAAACATGTTTCAGAATAAAATATTTTAACCGTCAAGGTAAAAAGGTTTCCTTAAATTATCTTGAAACTCTGGATTTTGAAATTTTTCAGTCCCGTTGTAAGCACCGACTTTATGAACTGGATTCTCGATATCCGAAGCTGACTTGACAAGACATGCAGACGTTTCATAACTTAATTAACTAAGCGAATAGTAATATGGTGATGTAACGATTCTGATAATTTACCCAAAAAATTACTCAATTCTGATTGGCTGAGAAAGGAGTGCAGCTCTTCTGTGACACGAGTGCAAAATGTGTAACACGAATGCAAACTTGTAACACGAATGCAAATTACAAATGCTTTCTGATTGGCTAAAAACACAAAAGAAACCAATAAGAACCAATCAGATTAGAGCTGTTTCTATAGCA
>JAPEIX020109550.1:0-10035 GCA_026122405.2 Zoanthus sansibaricus
CAGATTTTGCAACAGCCATTACATGATCCCATTTTATTGTCTTGTTTTTGTACGTTAGGTTGTACCGAGAATTGTGCATGAAGTTTCGTAACTTTTTGATCATATGAGGATAATCAGAAATCCAATAGATATCCCCACCTGAAACACTGTTTGGGCCAGCCCATGTGCACTGGCTGTAAGATGCAGTTTTAAAAAATTTAGAGTTCCAGGTGCCTCCATCACAGACTCCATAAATAACATTGATCTTGCCATTAGACACTTTGTGAAGTGCTTTCAAAAGAGGCCATATCATTTTCTCATTCAGTTTTTCAGATGTTACACTGTAAACTGGAAATGAAGCTACCGGCCAGGTAAAGTCTCCTTCAAGACTTGTTAGAAAAAATTGACAAATTTGCCTTGCAGATGGTGCATGTTTAGTATGTGTTTGCTTAACAAATGTTTTTTCAGAGTCACTTGGGTCAGAGCAGGTGTCACTTTCATTTTCATCAGAACTTTCAGAGTCATATCTGTCACTATCACTATCATCCTGGTTTGTGTCTATGTCAATATTGAGTTCTGGAGGTAGGTCTAAATCTTCAAATCCTACTAGCTCTCCTGTACGTCTACAAAGCTTGACTCCTCCCCTGATGTCTATTTCATCCCAGTGAATACCAAAAACAGAGGACCGACTACATCGCAATTGTACAAATTCAGTCCAGCACCTTTCAATTTGTGCTAAGTCAATGGGGCATGAAGATATCTTAATATTTCTAAATTCTTCAACTAAGCGCCAAGATGGTAATGGTAGCCATTTCCTGACTGCTTCATAACCTTTCCGTTTGCACTTGACTGCGAGGCTAATTGCTAACTTGATTGTTAACGGATCCCAACGCATTCCAGTTGATCGTGTTCTCGTTCCTTTATCATCAGTGGGGTCAGTTTTTTTTTCTTTTGATTTAGATACTAAAGCATCTAACATGAAAGAGTACATAATTGTTCCTTCTTTCAGTATACCATTTTCAATGGAGAATTCCACCATTTCAGACAGTTCACTGTATGTTGGTCTAAAGTTTGGGGTGTATATCTTGGTTTTCCTTTTTTTCATTAAGGCACGAAGCTTTTTGTTCTGCCAAGAAAGTCTACGAATTTCCTTGGCCATATTCCTGGCTCTTTCTATAAGCTCATTGTGAGATAGTGTTGTGAATTTCACTTTGCTGCAAGCTTTGGTTGATGATTGTTGCTGAAGTTGTTGATATGATCTATGAGATCTTAAACAACCATGAAGCAGTTTTCTGCACGAATCACAGCGAGGGGACTTGCTCTGGTCAGGAACAGCTTTTCTGCAAGTGTTTGACCTTATTGTTTCCCTTATGCAAAGTGTTTTCATTGTTAATGCCCACTTGTTATCTATGACAAAGCTGCATTGATCCCCCAAACTTAGTTTCTTTTTTGCCCATTGTATAATATTTTGTTCATACACACCATAGCAAAGCTTTGTTTTTTGCAACCCAATAAGGGCATTGTAGATTTGCAAACAAACCTCATCTAAGGGTACCACGTGAGTAATAAGCTGAGAAATGGAATCATGTCTATATCCCAGAACATAAGATTCAATTTTGATTCCTTCCTTGCAAATAAATACTGTAAGCTGTCTCTCTCCAAGGTTTTGTGCCTCATCCCTTTCGGGGGAGAAACTAAATTGAAGGGCATTTTTACTAAAAGACACTCCCCAATAGGGCATTTTAATAAGAACTTTATTCGTCATGAAGCGGTAAACTTGTTCTAATTGTGATGGCATCCTCTCTGCTTGATCTACATATATCTCTGGTACTGCCATTCTAGAAATGTGTACCTGTCCAATGCACTCTCTGCAGACATAACTTGAATTTGGTGTCCAGTCATTCACAGGGCCACCAGAAACACCATCACATGAAGTGTAGTATGGCTTCAAATTGTTGGTAAGCATAACTGAGTGATTCAAACATATGGCCTTATGTGTATAAATAAACTTTTTTTGGTGGCAAAGTGTGCAATTTTGTTTAAGCAACTGGCTAAAAAGTACCATTCCTTGTTGATTACTCCCAGTATATTTATGTAGTAGTTTGTCGTAGTTCAGGTGGAATTCACAGATAAACAGTCCCCAGGAGTGTTTTTGCATTGACAACTTAATTTCATATGATCCTAGTAAAAGACCAATTGGGTACAAGCCATTACCAGCACAGCCATCAATGCTGCAGGAATTTCCCCCACCTGTAGGTGTACAATTATCATACTCATCTGTTGTTTTCTGAGCAGAAGTCTCCTTACTTTTTAATGTTTTTGACATGATGTACCTAAAATGATGATATGAAATGGTTTGTTAGATGCACTTTAAGCATGACACTAGGGCTCTCTGCATTTTTCCACTGGGATATATGTATCTAGGGGGTCCTGGGATGCATGTTGCCCTCCTTGGATGCCAAATTTATTTAGTAACCATACAAACTAAGATAAAAAATGGTAGAATGAAGGAATGCCATTCATTAATAACTGTAACTCTGGCCCTTCTCTGAAATCCTGGCTTCCTGTGGATTGGTTAAACTGGGCCCTGAAGCAGGATGTGATTGCCCAATCCAATTTCCCACTTTATATATTGGCTAAACCATGTAGTCTCAGTTGCATCAAAAAATCCCAGTTGCATTTCCTTAAGCATAGGAAATTTACAAAAGAATTCCTATATAATGTCTGATTTCTTGTCTCCATGGATAGAGTGATAGAAATTAGGTTGAACTTCCTGTCCACCAATAGGAATAAAATTGTATAAATAATAATATCATAAATTTCATATTAAATTGCTAAATGCATAGAGCTTAGACTGAGTGGTGCAAGTGTTTTGTAGTCTTAGTGCACATGCAGCAATGTTTTAATTAACATTTCTATGAAAACACTGGCTAAGAATAGGCCTATACCACCAGTTTTAGGATTGTCCTCAAGGGAGACATCAAAACTGCAGAAGAACTGTGTGATTCCAGAAAATAATTTATTACCCTGCCATGACTGATGTTCCTTGATAAAAGAAGCCTGTTACCTTGCAAGTAATTATCTTTTATTCTTTTGGAAATCCCATTTATATAAGCGTGGGGTATTAATAATTTCTATAATCACAAAAACTGTTCTTTGTCCATGGTTGGGTGAGTGACATAATATGCTGTAATCTCACTATTAAGCCCCCTTTCCAATAAGCCCCCCCCCCTTTCCCTTTTTGAAGCCAGAAATATATTAAGCAACCCTCAACAAGCAAAGACTTGAACACTTGTTCAATGTATATAAACTGTTAAATAGTTAAGTTATAAATATCACTGTCTAGTTAGTCTTTTCAACACATTTTTGTTTATTATAATGTGTGTTGTGAGACTATATTGGAAACTTGAAATTGTTCCTGTCATGTTTGCAGAAGTCGATGAATGAAAAAAACAGTCATGTCAATTAATTATAATGAATTTATTAACATTCCCTCTCTAATACCCCCTCCCTTTAAAGTGCTTGCAAACATTAGCCTTCCACAGGCTGCCCTGGTGCTGAGAACTCCCACAGAACTAAGTATCAGAGAGTTCCGAAACACACAAAATAAATTCAAAACTGTACAATACCAAAAACAAATCAATTTAACTGTATGTCACAGTTATAGTACAGTTAGCTCTAAATTATCCTACACCCTATAAAAAAGCAACCTGAGAATTTGCTGAGCCATTTGTGCCACACCCTGAAATCTTAGGATTTACTTATTTACCCCATATAAACAAATTCTTTGGTAAAGTTTCACAAAATCAAACAATTTAAGCATATTATTACAAAATACTAATTCTACTCCCATATTGACAACTAGAGAACCCAAATCCTGAATTTTCAATCCCAGTAATTTAAATCAGCGTGAATCCAGCCTGGCGGTTGGGTTGATTTGCTCATCTAAAACTAAAACATTTAAATCTGCACGTGTGGCCAGCTATTATAAATGAAAACTAAAAGATGTCTCCCGAGTCTTGTTGTTTGATGTTTACAAGAGCAACACCATCCATAAATGAACTGATAATGATATGGGGGGTTGAGGGAGAATCCCAGCTCCATTATTTTTTTATAAGCTTACCTTGCAGATTTGATATCTAGCACCTCAAGGAGTCTTAATAAACAAACAGACAAACGCTCCATTTATGTTGCAGCATCTCAGTCGCTCCAAACAAAATACGCAGATAGCCGGACGTGGTCTTCAAATTTACGTCCGGCAGTCCATTTTGTTAAAATATATCTTGGGCCGTAAACTTACACTTTTTCAAATGAAAATGTTTAGAATTTATTTTAGACATACCTAAATCCATTTGAAAAACCAACAGATATCCGTGCAAACGCGTACACAAACAACAGTTCCGTGTGTCCTTCATATATGGTACATTATGTTGGCGCATACTTACATAGTTACAACATTTATGATAAACTGTACTAAGGCGTGATCAACTGTCCCTAACATGTGAAGGACCTACTCAACAGCTCCAAGTAAATTATACCAAGATAGCGTACCCGTGATTTATGTCAAAATAGCAATAAATACCACGACAAAACGCAAACACACAAGAACTCTTCTTCGATATTTCTAATAATTTTATTTTCTTGTTTTCAGTGGGGTTAGTGTGATTTCCCTTTTTCTTGTTTTTCTTTCCTCTGTACTGAAGTGTGGTAGGCTAAAAAAAATTTTAGGTGCCGTACAAGCTCTGCGAAAAATATTTTAATACAAGATTTTTGATAACACTTCTCCGGTACCTGAGGATGAGTCCTGTGACTATTACTGTACTGGAAATAAAGACTCGAGTTCTTTGAACGTTCCACGATAAGTATTTAAAAGAATAAGCTGCTCCCTCAATGCCATGTCCTAAGCTTCAAACCCGTAAAATTGGCGGAACTCATTTCCATAATACATTCATAACTGGATATCCAACATTATAAGTAGCCCTGTTTAGCCATTGTGACAAATCGTAGGATAGTATCCTCGTCCGCTTTCGTCCTATTCAATATGGCGATCGTTGGCTAAATGAAGTTTATTACGCATTCGCGGCACGGAACTTTTTTGATTGACAGTTCTTCAACTCGGGGTATATCATCGTGACGGAAAAAGCGGCAATATCAAAGGAAGCTGCGTACCCCCCCTGGATAATATAAAGAGATTAAGCAAAAGAAAAACGGGATTTTGGTATTCGTGTCTATGGTATGAACTACACGGAAACCTTTTAGTGACAGGAAATGCATTAAGTTAAAATATAAGGACCCGGTTATGTCGACGTTTAGCATAAGATCGAAAACAGGGCCCAATGTTATATTGGCCAATGTTACAAACTGATATACGCTGTAAAACATAATATCAAAGAGTGTAGTCGCGCGGGGAGTACGTAGTTTTAGCCGAGCTGTAAAGATGTAAGATCTCATCACAGAGAATAAAACAAGGTACTTTCCCGTTGCTTCTGCTGAGCGAGTCTTTGGGTACAGCAACAGATCAACCCCTCATTTTACACTAGATTAGTTTTCGACCATGCATTATTTATATAAATCGCTTTATTCTTTAATACTGAACTCAAAGCAAAGCTGGAATTTGTCATTTTTAGTGTCAGCTGTTAAAATGTAGTAAAGCCTTGCGTGACGACTTAGGCAGGGGCTGCGAAGGAGACTCAGTTAAAATAAGTCTGGTGTGTTCCTTTGTTTTCACTGTTTTATGCTAATTAGATTAAATGCTCCGACGAATGACAGTTTTACATTCCAAATTCAAGTTTCCAATTTGCTATAGCTACGTATAAAACTGAGCTAATCAAATTACTGTAAGCAGCTTTAACCATTCACAAATTCAGAAATCAAAGATTCAGGTAGGTGAAAACTTCCATTTATTTCGTTGGAAATTGCTAATAACGAGATATATTTTCTCACCTCTATATACACACAAGGGCGGGAGTAACACTACAGACGAATACCCAGCAATTATTGTTCCTTTTAACGTTTTTTGCCGTTGTCTTACACCACTCTGACTCACTAAACCCGGCTGTTGCACTAGTAGTAGTACAAGGCTGGTAAAGTTAAGCACAGCAGCTGCAACGGAATTACAGGGGTCGCGGGTTGGAAAAACGATAAAACGCATATTATGTTTTCTCGCTTCCCCCGAACGTAGTACCTTGTCGCTTACGTAGTGCTGTACAAACCCGAGGCTCGAATCCCAATAAGCGCTTTTAATTTGTAAGCACATGCCCTTGTTCAGAGTATTTCAGCTTCAAAAATGTTGGTTCTTAAAACTACACAGCAGCAGATGAGAAAATTCACAGGACACTTTCTCGACATTACTAAAAACGAATGTACTGAGAAGAGATCTCAGATTCCTAATAGAAAGTTGAATACACTCCTCTGAAAAAGGGCAAATAAAATTGTTATATAGGGCCGTAGCAAGCCTTGAAAAACTGGGGGGGCACACCCAAGTATCAAAAGCAGGAGCCTTCTAGGGGGATCCAGGGGCATGCTCCTCGAAAAATTTTGAAAATTAGTTTATCTAAAAACGTATTTCCAGGGTTTTAAATTCCATTTGAAACAAACTTAGATTGTTTAAAACTAGTGAAATAACTCCATTTTTTCTCAGAGTTTCTGTGAAGCAATAGTAGTGACAAAGGTTGGAGTAAAAACTGGGGGGAACACAGGCCCCCCGGCCCCTCCCCTTGCTACGGCCCTGATTTATATAAGTAAATGCAAATAAGTTTAATAACAGTATAAAGGAACATTGAACTTGTGTACTAAGTGAGAGGAGAAAATTAATGCTAACACAGAAAACTTATATTGAAAATGAAGCTTTCAATTTACCACATGGCACAATTAATTGTAAAAGTGTTTCAAAGTAAATATACGGAGATTTTTTTGTACATAGTTTGAAATACATATTTTGTATTTTATTTAGAATCTTTCAGTTCAAAACTAGAACCCCTTCGTGGTTAATACCGTGCCCAGCTTAGTGTCTTATTAAATCTGTTTGGTCGATGCTCTCGGATCTTACAGAGCCCACGTTACTTTCGGGCTGCGGCTCACAGGCACAAATGTAACATCGGCCGATATCGCTGCATTCTAAGACCCTGCCAGCGGCTTACTACCTGGGAGACACCCGGTGTGGAAAAAACTAAGCGAAACTTTGAGAGAGCTTGAACTTTGAGAAAGCTTTGATTTTTTTTCGTAAAGACAATATTCAATACTACCCTTTGGTAGCAAAGAAACATTGCAAGGCTCTGAGTGCTGATCACATTTTTTAAAATTTTCAGGGATTTCGTATTTTGATGACGCATTTTGTAGTTGCAAAAGTAGTTTCTTTCCTTAAAAAACTGCCAAATAACACAACCGTTTTTGTATCTGATGATGAACACTGAACGCTAAATGAACACTATGGGTTTGCATGCTTACTCACAGACGGACTTTAAATACCGCTTTTCTATGGGTATATTAAGATAAGAAATGCCAAGGGTAATATTTTCATATATCACAATATATAGGGTTTTCCAAAGATAAGATACAGATGAATGTGTTCTGATTTTCGAGACTCCAGGCCATTACATCTATCAGTAGTTTGCATGTAGGATAAATAATTTTCTTCAAAATTCGAAAGCATTCGGAAATACAACTATGCATTGATAGGAAAATCAAAAACTGGTTCTTCAAAATGGTAATATTGGTCGTTATCACCAAGCAAAGTGTAAAGGAAAGATTGCACATGCGTTCTCTTTTTAGAAATTTAACTGAAATCTTTGATTTTATGTTATTTTTTTATCATTCGATATATAGCAGTTATCATTATTGCTTTCGAGACGTTTTCTTTTATATTTACCTAATTTTCACTTGATAGCAAAAAGGAACATGTGGTCCTTTGAAGCAAAGTAGCAAAAAAGAATTAGCGCAAAAGTAGCAAAAAGGAACAAAAGTAGCAAAAAGATATACATGTTTCTTTTTTTGAACTAACGAAAAGTTGCAAAAATGAACAAAGGTATAGTAAAAACCTAGAACAATTAATCAGCCGGCTTAAGAAAATTATTGGAACGTCTTCATTTGGTTCTCTAAGTTGTTTTGATTGTTTATCGTAGTCACTTGTAGACAATCAAAATCGGAGTTATTCATTAGCGTGTTCTATTTTCCATAGTTTATTTGCTCAACTGTGACGGGAAAGTAGTACAACCTTCGTTTAACCCCGTTCTTGCCTTGGGATCAAGCATTTCCGTTCACTATACACCGTCTAGGTATAGACGTAAAGTTGTTGGACTATTCTCGATCCTGTTAATTTTTTATGAGGCTATTGAAAATATTAATAGAAATACCGTCCGCTCGATAAGAACGGAGTTATGAAGCGGTATTGCAGTCTATATTTATTAGTTTTAGGAGGAGACGAGGGGCGGTTTATCCGGTAAAACGGTAAAAATTGCGTGGTCCTCAAGTTCCCATAAATTATTGTAAAACCACAACAATTCAAACCTTTGTTGTTGTTGAGGATATTAAAATCCGATCAAACATATCATTATTATTATTCTCATTGTTATTCTCATTGTTATTGTTATTATTATTATTGTTATCGTTATTGTTATCGTTATTGCTAGCTATTGTTATTGTTGTTGTTATTCTTTATCGTTATTGCTAGCTATTGTTAATGTTGTTGTTATTCTCATGCATTGTTATTGTTATCATTATTATTGTTATAATTATTGTTATCGTTATTGCTATCGTTTTTTGTTATCGTTATTGTTATTGTTGTTGTTATTCTCATTGTTATTCTTATCATTATTATTGTTATAAATATTGTTATTGTTATCGTTATTGTTATTGTTGTCGTTATTGTTGTTGTTGTTATTGTTATCGTTATTGTTATCGTTATTGTTATTGTTATTGTTAGTTATTGTTATTGTTATTGTTATTGCTGTTGTTGTTGTTATTGTGCTCACAAATATCTGGATCGGGAAACTTTCAAAGTAAGAAATATTTTTTATGATCGACCTAGTTTTTGACAGTCAAGTAACAAAGGTTTTGAGATAACTTACCAGATCTGCATTGTGCGTTCTCGATGTTCTCGCCTCTTTTAAAAAGCTTTTTGAAGTTATCCCGAACGTCATCTTTCAGCTGAAAAATATATCATTGTAAAATGATCATGTTACACTAGTTCCTACAATATTGCATGCTTATGGAAATATACACAATATTTAGAAAAGGTACAGTTGTTTACGACGCTTGGTTATATAACCTAGTTGGTGTAAGAGCCCAGCCTAATGTGCGGGAAGCTTGGGTTCGATTCCCCGCTACCCAACATCCAACGTTGTAAAATAAGTGAGGAGAAGGTACTGCCTTTGCTCTAACATCTGCATATGGTTAGAGCTTGGTGTCTTCTTGAATAAGGACGTTAAACCGTAGGTCCAGTCTCTTGACACTCTCACTTAATTGTCAAAAAGAGCAGGGTAGTGATTCCTGTGTTGTGCTTTGTCGTTTCCACTAGGGGCATTTATGATTGTTATATATATATATTTATATATTTATAATATATAGATAAATAGTTTATATATATATAACGCATTTATAATATAGATAGGACCCTGCGCGCGCTCTGATTGGTCAAAATTCTTTGTTTTATAAAACATAGAAAAAGCGTGTTTTATTGTTTTTCGCCACCGGTATTCCTCTTGCCAGCAATTTTGTTAGAGATGGCGGAAAAGATTTTATTTGAAGACACTTATCAAATTATGATGCAGAGCAAAGCTGCAGAAAGTTTTGAGGACGAGAGTGATTTATCAAATAAACAAAAAGAAGCGAAACTATTGAGAATTAAATTGCGTCAGTTTGTCGATCTGTGTGCTTTGTTGTTTCAATTCGTGACGTGTAAAATCTATATTATAAAGCAAATAAAGAAGCCTAAGCCGTGTATTAGACTGTGAAAAAACACTCTGGACATTTGAGAACACTAGAGAAATGTAGAAAACACTTGCCTGCGGCTCGTGTTTTCTACATTTCCCTCGTGTTCTCAAATGCCCGTCGTGTTTT